>AYEL01081993.1:0-143564 GCA_000484575.1 Olivierus martensii | reverse complement strand
CACAGAACTCTCTCAAGAAATTAAGCGTCTCTGGGGAATGCAAAAGGTAGTTATAGTACCCATCATTCTCTCCTCCACAGGAGTAATCCCTCATACATTACACAAAAGCCTCAAAACACTAGATCTACATCCAAAGACATACATAACACTACAAAAAGCATCTCTACTCAATACATGCAACATAGTAAGAAAGTTTCTCAACACTGACACAGACAGTTAACTCACAATTGAACATCACAAGTAGCTATGTCTTGACTTGTGTCCGACATAGCACTTTGACCTGGAAATATTCCGTGCCCACATTGATGTACTATAACATAATAATAATTAATGGAAATGTGGATATATGAATACAATAGTTTATCATATTGATTATAATTTAGGAAATAGCAAATTAAAAGTATTATTACAAACAAATTATATAGCCAAAAAATCATTTTGCTATATAATGCATTTAAAATTATGATAACCTGGCCTATTTTATATATTTGGATATAGTTTATATATATATATGTTACAGGACAAACCCGAATTCAGGAAATACTGGAATTTCAAAATGAGAACGTCCTAACGCTTGTCAGACGTTCTAGTATTTATTCCTAGGCCGAACTCGAAATGTCGAACATTTCTAATTCAAAGTCCGGAATTTCTAGTTTTACCTAGTCAAAACCCATAGTGGCAAATAATTAAGACAAAAGTCTTCATTTCTCATGTATTCCTGCTCAGAGTTTGATATTTGTCAGTAGAAATTTCTTTCTTTAGAGAATATCCGCAAGGATAAACAAATTTCATGGAGTTTCGAAGGCTACAATCTGCTCTAGTGGAAGTACACAGGGTTAAACCTGCTTTCAATGCACAAAGCACTGTGTATCTAAATTATGTTTGTGTAAAAAAGATTAATACTTTGTGTAATTATTTGTCAGTAGAAATTTCTTTCTTTAGAGAATATCCGCAAGGATAAACAAATTTCATGGAGTTTCGAAGGCTACAATCTGCTCTAGTGGAAGTACACAGGGTTAAACCTGCTTTCAATGCACAAAGCACTGTGTATCTAAATTATGTTTGTGTAAAAAAGATTAATACTTTGTATAATTCTAAATGCCACAAAAGCCTATCTTGCAAAAATAAATAAGAGAAACCTAGCTGTGTTTTTCAAAAGTTTTTACTTTGTATTTTATTGTTGAATTTCGATTAATAAAAATATTAAAATATTTGTCCAAAAAATAGAGAAATTGTCAATTTCAGTTCTTAGTTTTTTGAGTTTGTCACTTTTGTAATAAGGGTGCAAATATTATCTAAAGCAGCCAAATTTATCCCTAACATATTTTAGAATTAAACTGTATTTTATAACTATTTGTATAAACTATACACTGCCAAATCTTACAATACACAAGGTAAAACAGCTCATAGGCAGGAAAGTATAATAACATAATATTTATTACTGGTAGTAGCGCTTTCGATACATAATCCTCTTCAGCTACACAAACTATAATGAATATCACAAGTTATAGTTTGTGTAGCTGAAGAGGATTATGTATCGAAAGCGCTACTACCAGTAATAAATATTATGTTATTATACTTTCCTGCCTATGAGCTGTTTTACTTTGTGTAAACTGTATTTTTAATAATTATTTTAAATTTATTTTGCTATGGTGGCATCTATTATTTAATAACTGAACTTTAATTTTGATTAAATTCTCAATACCCAAAGGTCCTGGTTCAACTCGAAATCAAAGCATAATTTTTATTTTGGAAATTTAGTCAAAATTAAAGTTCAATTATTAAATAATAGATGGTGCCACCATAGCCTAAATTTAAAATAATTATTAAAAATACAGTTTACTTCTAAAATATGTTAGGGATAAATTTGGCTGCTTTAGATTATATTGCACCCTTATTACAAAAGTGACAAACTCAAAACACTAAGTTTTTCAATAAATGGAAAAAACTGGTCTTCAACTTGCATGAAAATTATTGTCCAATCAGTTATTATTAGCAAAAATCTAGCAGACAGATTATGAAGTTAAATGCACTTTGATGATTTATAGAATAATGTTTATCTAACTTATTAATGGTAATAACTCGAAATTCATATTTTTTGATTTGTTCACTTTTGTAACAAGGGTGCAATATGATTAGTTATATCTTATCTTACTTAGGCTAATTTAAATTGAACAATTATAAAAATAAATTTTATTTTGAAAAAGATTAAATATACTGATATTTATATAGCATTTGCATTAACAATAAAAAAAAATTCTAAAATAAAAATTTTAGTGTGATGCTTAATCAATGGCAGATTTTTGCATAGGCAGTGGAGGCAGCCACCTTAAGCCCCGCAACCCAGAGGCCCCCTTATTTTATGATAGTAATACATGTTAAAAATCAAATGCACTGCTCCATGGTAATTAAACATGTATATTTCCAGCTCTTAAAGCAGGCAATAAATCAACTATTTCAAAAAAAAAAATTTATTAAAGTACTTTTGGCTCTATTGAGCCCTCGTCAGTAAACTCTACGTTATTATTACTATTATTATTCGTGGTACAGCAATGTGTGCATAGAGTAACTTCGGGGCAAAGTGCCATGTCGAACTTGAGTCAAGACATGAGTACTTGTGAAACTTAATTGTGTGTTAACCAACTGTCTGTGTAGTGTGAGAAACGTTGCATGTATTGAGTAGTGATGCTTTTTGTAGTGTTATGTATGTCATGTATTGAGTAGTGATGCTTTTTGTAGTGTTATGTATGTCTTGGGATGCAGATCTAATGTTTTGATATAGTTCCCAAATTTATTGTTTTAGTCAGTATCTTACTGATAATTTACTATTTATACAGCACTAAAAAGCAGACCAAAATGAATCAGTAACTTTTTATTACGAGAAACATTTTCGGCTTTCTTATACCATCTTCAGCTCTTACAAAATCGTTTGGGTTGCAGAACAAATTATTTTAGAATTATTTGGGAACTATATTAAGTAGCTGAGCCAGCTATATCTGTTTAGTAATGCAGAACCTTAAAGAGTTTAAAACATACCTGAACAAGTTAGCTAAAACTATCATTTTGTCTTTGTTCTAAAATAATTTGTTCTGCAACCCATACGATTTTGTAAGAGCGAAGATGGCATAAGAAAGCCGAAAATGTTTCTCATAATAAAAAATTAAAAAATGAAAAATAAAAAATAATTTTTCAATGCATAAAAAAAAAATGCACATCAATCCAGATTCAAACCCACTTACCTTCAGATTACGAGCCACGTATTTATCGAGTGCGCAATCTGTGTGGTACCTTCAGATTACAAGCCACGTATTTATCGAGTGCACCATCTGCACACCTGATAAAAAAAAATGAAAAATAAAAAATAATTTTTCGATGCATAAAATAAAATTCAGATTACGAGCCATGTATTTATCGAATGCACCATCTGTGCACCTGATGATCTAACGAGCCACGTATTAGTCGAGTGCGCCATCTGTGCACCTGGTGATCTGTGCCACGTATTTATCAAGTGTGCTATCTGTGCACCTGCTGATATGCTATTCTTCAGATTACGAGCCACGTATTTATCGAGTGCACCATCTGCGCACATATGGATATGTTGGTTTTTAAGCTGAATTATCAAAAGTTCGATTTTTCAAGTGTTAAAAAAATACCATTACATATTAATTTTGTAGTTTTATTTTTAAAATAAAACTACAAATTTCAGATAGACCTAATGACCTATATTTTTAAAATAAAACTACAAAATTAATAAACACAACATAGAATGTTAAACAACAACGTCATTTAATAAGATCACTTACCTTAATTTTCGATAAAGGTTAGATGATAAACGATATATCTCGAAAAACTAACGTTAAAGCATACAAATCCAATACAGAATATAGTTTGTTTGGAAAAATAATGGCGATCTAAGTCACGTGACTGTAAATGTCCAATAAAAAATTATTTCCTGTATGGCCACTACCACGTATTTATCGAGTGCGCCATCTGTGCAGCTGGTTAGTGTTTTATTTTTGATATTTATAAAATGAATCTAAATTTATGATGAAAGCTTAGGAAGATGTAATTGAAGAATCTTAGGAATATTTCTTTACAATACAAAATGTCCTGATTTATGACAACCCATATTTACAATGAAAATCTGTACTTATACGGGCTGGCATCAAAGATTTTGCAATAATGGTGACCAATTGACTGGATAGCCCAGGTTAGGAATATTTCTTTACAATACAAAATGTCCTGATTTATGACAACCCATATTTACAATAAAAATCTGTACTTATACGGGCTGTCATCAAAGATTTTGCAATAATGGTGACCAATTGACTGGATAGCCCACGTTTTTCCCCTATATGGTCTAATGCCATTCTCCATCCAGTAGGTACTAAGTAATGGGCTACTTCCATCCCCACACCATTGATGGAATCAGTTATCAGGTGGAGGATGGGGTTTGACAAACTATGTTTAAATTCCCGTGTCCAAGTTTCTAGTGTTGGCTGCATGCCAACACTAGAAACTTAAAATGTTTAAATTCCTGTTCCTGTGTTATGTTTGTTTTTATATTGGTTTTCTCTTTATATGGTAAAATTAAAGTTTTAGTAGGCATATAAAGTTGTGTTCCAAGTTATGACAAACACTAGAAACTTAAAATGTTTAAATTCCTGTTCCTGTGTTATGTTTGTTTTTATATTGTTTTTCTCTTTATATGAATTTTATATGGTAAAATTAAAGTTTTAGTAGGCATATAAAGTTGTGATTCAAACTATGACCAAAAGTTTTGAACATAATCTCACTATAAGTTGAAGACCTCCTGCATATCATACTACATAGAAAACATTATTCTATAAAAATAGCAAAGTTATAAGCTAAAGATTAAAAATAAATTTAAAATCTGAAGTTTAAAAAAAATAATTTAAATCTAAATTTTTTTTGTATTTGCATTAAAATTTTAATTATAAATTTTTTTATAGGATAGAATATCTGATGATCTCTCTTAAGTTATTTAAAGATGTTAACTCTAAATATAAATTTACAACAAAACATTATTTTTTGCTGAAAGTAAAAATAGGAAAATAAATATACTATAATTGATTATTTCCATATCTAGAATAACTACACAATTTAATTTCCAGCAATCATCTATAGCAAGGGAAGGAGATTTATTAACTAAAGAACGCCTTTGTTGTGGACTTTCTATATTTGAGATTATTCTTACAAGAATTAAATCATTTTTGGATGATCCAGTATGGGTTGGAACTCCTCCAATGAATGGAGTTATGAATGTTGATGAGTGCACAGAATTTCATAGATTATGGAGTGCTCTACAGTTTGTTTACTGCATACCAGTAGGAGAAAATGAATTTACTGTTGAGTAAGTATTTATTTTATTTCTATCAAATACATCAATATAATTTACTACAAAAATTAAATTAGTGTTTAAATTGCATAAAAATATTGATACAGTGGTGCCTCGCAATTCGACACTAATCCGTTGCCAAGTAATGTCGAATTGCAGAACAATATTTCCTATATAAGACTATGTAAAATAGATTAATTCATTATCGCTCCTCATCCCACTGCCTAACGGATGAGGTGAGAGAGAGATATAATAAAGTGTGTGTGTTTTACTATTGTATAACATACTATTTTATACACAACACATAATTTATTAGCCCTTTGATGTTGGAATGAAGTCTTCCAGCAGACATCCTAGCACCCAGAATCTAGGAATGCCATATTTGAGTTACATTTTAATTGTCCTATCTTTCTGCACTTTATCTACAATTTTTTTCTTTATCTCTCTGCTCAATCAAATGTTCTTCTTTTCGGAATCAGTTTTCTTTGAACCCATCCTTATATCTCACTTGAAAAAATAATAATAATTACAAATTTTTACTTTCTGAAAAATGTAGAATTGAAAATTAACACAAACAACATCACATAAAAAATTAATAATAATTACAAATTTTTACTTTCTGAAAAATGTAGAATTGAAAATTAACATAAACAATATGGGCAAACACCAAAGTAGTCCAAAAAGAACAGACATCACAATTCCTTGCATGCACCACTGTATTTTATAAAATGCACTGATTAACATTTTCATAGATATAACTGTTATTGCAGTCAAGAAATAGAATTTTGCATCTTATTTTATAATCACACACATATTATTACTATCTTTGTGTATGATAACACTATTAACATTTTCATAGATATAACTGTTATTGCAGTCAAGAAATAGAATTTTGCATCTTATCTTATTTTATAATCACACACATATTATTACTATCTTTGTGTACGATAACAATGTTGATTGGTTGATATATAAGGAGAATTTTTTGTTATACACTGCAATAGTGGCCATTTTTTAATTTGTATGTATAAAGATAAGAGTAAATGATAAGGCAATTCAGTAAGAAAAATGTTTACTGAAAAAACATTTTTGGCTATCCACATGCCTGTCTCAGTTAAAGTATAAACCAAAAACAAGTTCTACTTTAGAAATGTCCATGGTACTTTGTTCATTAAGTATTTTTCTATATTATAGTTCAAATTGCATTGTTGCCTTCAGTATGAAAAAAGCAAATATTAATTTTTTCATATTAATATAATGTTAATAGTTCAAAAAAATTTCATATAAGTGTGATATTTAACTTGTGTTTATTATTACTATATATGTAAATAAAACTCTGATATAATGAGTATCATGGGCTTGAGGAGAACTACTCATTATAAATGTTATTTGTCCTATCTGAGAAAATAAAAAATCCACATACATATGAATTATTTTGTATATTATGCATTTTTACATGTTAATAATGTATTCCTCGTTTTAGTCTATTTTTGAAACCCTGTAGTATAAAAAGAGTATTTTTCTATATTATAGTTCAAATTGCATTGTTGCCTTCAGTATGAAAAAAGCAAATGTTAATAGTTCAAAAAAATTTCATATAAGTGTGATATTTAACTTTTATTTACATATATAGTAATAATAAACACAACTCTGATATAATGAGTATCATGGGCTTGAGGAGAACTACTCATTATAAATGTTATTTGTCCTATCTGAGAACATGTAAAAATGCATAATAATTCATATGTATGTGGATTTTTTATGTTAATACTGTATTCACCATCTTTAATTTTTATACTACAGGGTTTCGGAAAAAATGATAATTATGCAAAATATATATAATTTGTTTATCCTCATTAGTGTTACATATAACTTTACAGTGAACTATGTCAAGATTATGCAATGAAACTTTTGATTTGTGATTATTAAAAAGTTCAAATATGGTAAAACTTTGCATCATCTATTGAATAAGTTATAATCTGTCTACCTGGAGTGTTTGCTTTCTGCTAGATTAAGTTATGCCATTATCTGAGTATCATGGGCTTGAGGAGAACTACTCATTATAAATGTTATTTGTCCTATCTGAGAACATGTAAAAATGCATAATAATTCATATGTATGTGGATTTTTTATGTTAATACTGTATTCACCATCTTTAATTTTTATACTACAGGGTTTCGGAAAAAATGATAATTATGCAAAATATATATAATTTGTTTATCCTCATTAGTGTTACATATAACTTTACAGTGAACTATGTCAAGATTATGCAATGAAACTTTTGATTTGTGATTATTAAATATTTTTTAAAATAACTGTTCTAAAAAATTATTAAAAAGTTCAAATATGGTAAAACTTTGCATCATCTATTGAATAAGTTATAATCTGTCTACCTGGAGTGTTTGCTTTCTGCTAGATTAAGTTATGCCATTATCTTGTAAGGATCTAAAGAAAAAGGAGGGGCAGAAATAAGAAGTAAATTAATAGTGAAAAAACTGAATAAATTCCATTATTCTTACCTGAACCAGCGAGTACGTCTAAGGTGGTTGGCACCATGTTCAAAAATAACCGTTGGAGTAATGGCGCACATGCGCTGGATAAAAAAACTTAGTGAAGAATAAGAAAACGTATAGAATTAACATCGTTTAATACAGATTAATAAGTGTCTACAAAAAAAGAAGAATTAATAATAACAAAATGTTTAAAATTATTTTATTTCCATTTACATGTACAAGTCATTTATGTAAATTAATCATGGTTTAAAGAACGACCAACAGGAGGTGTAACTTTACAGTGAACTATGTCAAGATTATGCAATGAAACTTTTGATTTGTGATTATTAAATATTTTTTAAAATAACTGTTCTAAAAAATTATTAAAAAAATTAGTATATTCACATTTTTTTTTTAAATATTATTTCTTGAATAAAATGTCCTAATTATATTTATTGCTTTAAATTTTTAGAATAATGATGTTTTCTAATGGTAATCAGTAAGAAAATATTGTAACTGATGATAGAAACAATAGAAGATATCAATAAAATGAATAATTAATCAAAATCTTGATTTTGTTTAATTATTCAATTTTTGTTGAAGTAAATTTTGTGATTTACTTCAATAAATTTTGTTGTTGTCGAAACAAATCTTAAAATTTACTGAAGTAAATTTTTTTTAGTGCTGAAGCAAGTCACAAAATTTTTGTTACTGTTGAAGTAAATCACAGAATTCATTTAAGTGAATTTTGAGATTTACTTCAACAGCAATAAGAGCAACAGTCATCAAGAAAATATTTAACTGATGTAGAAACAACAGCAAGATAAATTCGACAAAAATTGAGTAATTAAACAAAAATCTTGATTTTGTTTATTCAATTTTTGTTGAAGTAAACTCAATACATATATAGGATGAAGAAAAACTTCAAATTTTGTATACCGATAGGGGACCTTGAAATAAATCGAAATTGTCTAATAAACATATGGTCTAAATGGCACCGTTTTCGAGTTATAACCCTTTAAAGCTAGCCAATCACCATCGAGTACACAAAGCGTCACGACGGTCGCGTTGCCAAGACGCGTCGCATCGTGCCGCTCTCCTATTTACTAATAAGAAGGCGAGCGACGCGTCGTGATACTTTGTGTACACGATGGTGACTGGCTAGCTTTAAAGAGTTATAACTCGAAAACGGTGCCATTTAGACCATATATTCATTGAACATTTTCGACTTGTTTCGAGGCCTCCTTTTGTGTACTGATTTTTTAAATTTTGTGTACTGATGTACACAAAATTTTACGACGAAGTTTTTCTTCACTCTGTATATTTCACTTACTGTACCTGCAAGATTAATATTGTTTGTATCTAATATTGGAATAGAAATTACTTAAATATCATTTAATAAAATTATATTTCGAATAAAAATCTCAATACATAAATAAGTTTTGTTTTCCAAATTCACTTATAATCTTGTTTATGTATAACATGAACATAACTTTGAACAGTTCACATCTAACCATATATAAACAATTCTTAATTAAGGAATATGATAATTGAATTAAGTTAGAACTGATTTTTAGAAAGGAAAAAAAGTTGATGAATATTTAAAAATGCTAATTACATCGGAATACGAGCGGTGTAATCGCTTAAGTTCAACACTTGAATAAAGCAAATATGCAAGGATTCATTTACAATGCAAACATCTCAGAGAGAGAGAATGCAAAGGTATTTTTAAATTAAATCTAAATAATTTTTTAATAGTTACAAATTTAAATTAAATGATTTCTTCCAATCACATCGAGAGAAATGAAAGGATTTTTGAGATACAAATAAGAATTTTTTAAGCTATTTCATTTCTAGAGAGAAATTTAAGCAAATTTGTTTATATTTATTATTTTTGGCTAATATTTTTTGTATAGTATAAGCTTATTTCGGGAACAAGAAAAATTTAATTTTTATTGACAGTTCACGTTTGCAAACAAGATACAAATGTATAATCACGTGTCAAAATTAGATAGTTCTATTGGTGAAAACATTCGCATTGGCTGGAGACACATGAAGTAATAATTAAAATCAGTGCCGAAACAAGGGCGGACGGGGTGCGGGTCCCGAATCCTTACAACCTTATTTTTCAGATGATAATTATGAAGGATATATAATACATAAATTAATAAATTGTACAAACATCTTCAATTTTAATATATCTGTATGTTTGTGTTGTTGGTTTTTTGTGATATTGGATCTTCTCATCCATTCACCTTGGTTGACAGTTCACGTTTGCAAACAAGATACAAATGTATAATCACGTGTCAAAATTAGATAGCAAATGTTTTCACCAATAGAACTATGGACACTATAGACTAAATAATAATAATAAAACAACAAAAGAAGATTAACAGGTGCAAAATGATTTCCAATCCTGAAATGGTACAAAGTTAAATTTAGTCCAATAAAAATAATGCAAATGAAAGAGGTCAATTTGTAGGTCAGTGTTCACAAAAAGACCAGGAGTCAAATTGGTGATGTATTCAAGATATTACTATGACAATATGACTATTTATTAAAGTTAATTATCAATCACTCTTGCTAAAGCATTAATATCAAGTACTGGTATTGAATGCATTTGTTCTTAATTAACTCTCAATTAAAAAAAGTCAAGAGTAGTAATGTCTCATGATTATTGTGTTGGAGCATCCTTCTATTCCATCACTTTGGATATGGTATATCCAAGAACTGACAAATATCTAAACCCCAGTGTAGTATGCACTATCTTGTTGCTGGCATTTGCAATACCAACTAGTAGATCATCCACAGATTTTTTTTTCTATTGTATAGGTGCATAAACTAAGAATTGGCCTATCTAATGGTACAAATTCATTTTTCTATCTGGCATAGTTTTTTATTGACTATTATATATATTTATCCCATATATTAATTTTTTCTAATATTTCTGAACTGTATCTAATTCTGAAATATAAAAGATTGTAACTGAGAATTCAAATATAATAGCTTGTTCCTGTTTACAGTAATAAAGCTGTACTTTTATTTTTGTTTTACTGGATTTTGTCAGTGTGTAACTATGTAGCAACTCAGAAGAAGAGAATGTTCGTTTATGCACTGTTCTGACAATTTGTTAGGACAGAATGGCCTTTAGTATGTGATATATGCTGCTGATGAAGGCCATAAAAAGCAGAAAATATTACTGCCTGTTGTTGTTAGTTAGCTCTATTCTTAATAATGATACATTATTGTTATTCTGCTTAAAGAGTTTGTTTTAGTAACTGTATCATTACATAGGCAAAAGAACTCTTCTACTTTCAATCACCATTCCACTCCCCAACTCTATCCCTGTCCCACTTTTTGACAAGCTCTGAGTACCAATCCAATTTTTGTCCCCAATATCTAGCATAGTTTCTTCTTAAACTCTTTCCCTGCTTATGTTCGGCCTATATATTATTTAATTTACAACCCAAACAACACATGCAAAATACATATCTGGCCTGAGGTCCAGACCTTTCCTGTCCCATATCAGCCAGTTAATCAGGAATCTATTGAATATTCTTAGGTTATTGTTCCCCAACAATCAAAACTCATTTATAGCATTGTATATATAGGAAATCATGTTATAAATTTTGACATATTCAAAAACATTAGTGGTAATATGAACTGATCTCCATTGTAAATCAGGGATTTTCTGTATAATAATTTGTTTTCCAAATTTAATTCCTGATATAAATTGAAGAACAGTAAAGTATTTTGTTATTTGTAATAAAAAACAGTCAGTACAGAAGGAATCTATTGTATTTATAACATCTCTAATTTGAGTCCAAGTTTTTATTTCAAATAATTAATAAATAGTAAAAATTCTAATTACAATCTATTCAGAATTACCATCACTAAAATTTGGAAATATGTTAAGCAAGCAACTCAAATTCATTAATAATGGTTATTTTAGAAGAATGTAGATGGTTGAGAATAGCTATATAGACTTTATGCTACTTAAAAGCATATGATTTTTTATTTTTCTACAACATTATGCCACATAAATGAGCTGAATGGAAAAGAATAAAAACATTTTGATGTTGAATTATTGTGTACTTTGTTCATAAAATATAAAATCTCATATCAAAAAATATATATGTATACAGATAGTTTTTAACTTATATTACCAGTATAAGTACAAGTCATCATGATTGGTTAATGCAATCGATAAAGGATTTAAATCCTTAATCAGTGATCCAATATACAAAACACATCCTTTTTGCATATTGGATCACTGATCAAGGATTCAAATCTTTATCATAATAAAATGGCATGTAATAATAATTATTGGTAGTGGGAAATCCATAAATTTTTGAGCAATTCAAACTGAATCCCATTGTGAGTCAAGGAAATACCTGTATAATGATTAATTCATTACTACTAATTTTTTCCTTATTGTAAGATTCAACTTTATTATTTTATAGGCAGTTATTTGGAGAAGGATTGAATTGGGCTGGATGTACAATGATAGCTTTACTCAGTCAACAAAGAAGATTTGAAGCTTTGGATTTTTGTTATCATATTTTACGTGTTCAACGTGCAGATGGAAAAGATGAAATGGTTAAAGGAATTGTAAGTTTTTGAAATGCATATATACATTAACAAATGATTAAATATTTTTATATTTTCTATTTTCCTATTTATATAGCCTCTGAAGAAAATGGTAGATCGTATTCGAAGATTCCAAGTCTTAAATAGCCAAATTTTTGCCATATTAAATAAATATTTGAAGACTAGTGATACAGATAATCTACCTGTCGAACATGTACGATGTTTTCAGCCACCCATTCATCAATCATTAGCAACTGTACAAGGAGGCACTACTATATATATGAGACCAGAAGGACTTGTGCAGTAAAATGATTATGTCTAAACTTCTCTGTATTTATTTAAAGAAATTCAATGTAGATTGTGATGTGCGAATTCATAGTTTGATAAAGTTCGTACCAACTAATTAACATTCGAGAAAAACATTTTTTAAAATTACAAAGTGTTATATGTAGTATTTTTGTAAACATGTCTACTCATTTCACAATCTTCTTAAATAAAAACTTTTAATTAATTAAATCTGCAAAGAAATTGCCTTTTTTTGAAGAAGAAAGATATTCTATTTTTCTTCTTTTACCCTTTTCATTTGGATGTTCTGCAATATTTTCAAGACACGAAATATTCCAAAATTTAACTTTTTGATCATGTGAACAACTTGCTAAGTATTTTTTATCATATGAAAGAGACAAACTTTCAATGGGAAAACCTTCATGATCTCCAACAATTCCAAGAAATCTGTGTGGAAACATATGTACAGCCCTAAAAAGGAAACAGTTAAAAAATAAATTATTATTATTAATTCATGCAAAAAAATTGTTTACAATTAAAATGTTAATCAGAAACTGATCACTTTGGCAGAAAGTTACTTTTTTTTTTTTTTTTTTTTTTTCTGAAAATGTAATCTGCTGAAATTTAGTTATACAGTGACCATATGTCCTTTATTTCACTTCTCTATCCTTTAGATTTATTTTTTTTCTTCTAAAATGGCCATTTTGTCCTTTATGAACTGTATACCAGTATATAACACTGTCATTTTTCTATGGACAGTTGACAAAATGAAAAGTCCTGCCAACATAAATGGGTTAAAATTTTTAAATATTTCATAGTCAAAAACAGACAGTTTGTCTAAGAAATAAAACATTTTAAAAATTTTCTTCTGTGTCACCAGATCTAATGACCCTATTGAACAGGTATTTTCATTAATGATTAATATGTGGACCACTGATAAAACACAATTAAAAATAGAAATATTGGAAGCATGTATTTACACTAAATGCAACTTCAACATGACGTGTATAGTTTTATGAATTTTTAAAAAACAAACCTGATTTATTAAAAAGTTCATTCTTGTGAAAAATTAAAAAAATTCAATTTTGATAAGTAATAATATAATTGTTTAAAACATTATGTTGTTTACAGTATAAACAGCTCTTGCTATAACTAACTTGAACACAGTAAAAAGCTCTATTTGAAAGGCAAAAACACTTTTTATTAATCTAAAACGTTTTCGGACTAGGTTATAGTCCAACATCAGTAGAAACGTTACTTAACATATTCTATTGTTCTAATTGATTATTGGAATACTTTGTTTAAATATACGTATATAGAATATCGAACAATAACATTTTTACATTTTAAATTTTCTCGAATTTTTAAACTTTTAGTATGAACTGAAGGACGTTCATTTAACAATCTTTAAACAATTAGACATATTAATATACATATGAATATAATTAATTACATAATGACACAAGATACATCGTTATAGGATACAATAACAAATATATATATCATATACGATAGTTATTAATAACATACGAGTACACATATAATATACATAAGCTAAAAATAAACACTACACTTTATAAGGGGTTCGAATGGTACAGACATTATGTCACCCTATGTCTACTAGTTGTAGCTCAGTCCTAGTATTATAGGAGTAATCCTGTTGTTGTGTAGAGGGTAGAAGACGACAGGAGTATAACTGCACTATAGCAATAACGAAGATATGATGTAATATTGGGATATTATATATATACTGCTAATCTATAATTTCTTTTCAGCTGCCCAGGTCCAAGATGGCAGTAGATTTTATTAAATTTATAATTTATATTTATATTTATAAACAGTTTAGTTTAAATGATTAATATAATAATTAATATGATTTTATTAAAATTAAAATAAATTGTTACTAAAGAAAATTTTATAAATAGTAAGGATACAATATAAAAACTTATAAAACACAACTTCTATGATACAATAAAATGATGTTAAAAATAATGATTGCTCCCATGGATATAAAAATTATTCTTAAACAATAAAAATTAATTTTGCTTATGTTCATTTAGGGATTTATGGGTTTTATATATATATATATATTGTATAAAAAAAGAAGTAATTGAAGAGGTTTGAATAAACCAAAAATGGTTTTGTTTATGTAATTACTTGAAAATGATTAAATAAATTTATTTTCCTTCTACAGCACAATCTCCAATTTTTGAAGATTATTATAATGTTGTTAGAAGATATATTTTAAATAATTCCATAAAATCTTATTCAGGTTCTCTAAGTTAAATTTAAAATAATAAAATAGCATATTGTGATAAATAAGAGAAAATTAAATTTTATATATTAATTTACTTTTATTGTAGCAGATATATTAATGCATTATAAAATAAAGTTTTAATTCAACAATAAAAACAGAAATTTTAATAGTATCTTTCCAGTTATAGTGCTATTTAAAAGAATAAATGACAATCCTTTTTAATTTAGCCCTTTTTAAAAGTGTTGTTGGTGATTGTATTTATTTTTTGCAAAAGAACAATGAACTTATAACTTTTCTGAATTAAAATTTAATCAGTGTCAAGAAAATATAAATATACCTGAATGTTTACTTTAAACTGATGTGAAAGAAATATAAATTTTAAATATATGATGAAATAACCTATATTCATAAATATTCTTTTTCATACTTCTATAAACATATATATTTATTAGTATTGTTTTAGTATTGAATGTTATGATGGTTACAGATAGAATTAAAATTAAGTTTAATATAGAATTACATTATATCAATAAGATAACTTATATATATTTATTTATTTATATTTATGAGTCTCATACATAATATAAGAAAGCCATGAATTGATTTTATGTTGGAGCTAAGTTCAATAGCATGAGGTAATAAGAAGACTATATTATAATTATATGTTCATTATTAAAAATTTTTTCTATTTCATTGGAGATCTATACTGTGTAACTTACATATTAGATAATTATATATGTTACTGTGTAAATTACATGTATAATTACCCATTTATTGTGATTCTGTTATTCGTTCTGTGATATTGTTATTCATGTAATGCTATCAAAATTATTAAAAAGCAGAATATATAAAAATATAAGTACATTAAAAGCATCTTTTATTGTACTTACCATGCAATGATAACAGAGCATTGATGGAAACAAAATTGCTCACTTACTTTCTTGTAAAATTACTAAGTCTAAATTAGCCCAAAAAATATCCACCAAAGATTGAGCTAAAAAAAAAAAATACAACTTTGCAATTGTTTCTTATAAGTTAGAGCAAAATTCACCTACCAAATAATCTATATGTTGTAAAAGGCAATTAAAGGGTGCTCTCTCTTTTCTGCTAGTGCCACACTCCTGGAATGATTCTTTCCTCATGCTTTCTTGTATTTTTTTTACTTCCACCATTTTTCAAAGAATTAAACCTCTGAGGATGTTCACTATCTTTTTCAATGAATGCAAATGACTTCAACAGATAAAATACTTGTATTAATTGCAGCATAATAATATCCAAGATTGATATTCATTTAAGCAGAAAATTTTCTGTTATATCCTCTAGCAGATATTTAAAAACATAATTTGCATAATCATATCAAAAAGTTAGATATTAATTATATAATTAATTAATATCCAGTGAGATTAAATAATTTTTTTGTATTTTTTAACAATATAAATTAATACTAAAAATAAATTTATATATTGAAAGACAACAAAATCAAAATGAAAACTCATATGAATTTTTATAATGTTTTCTTTCAATTATTTTTGCTTCTGATGATTATTTTTAAATTTATTGACACACAAAAATATATATTGGCTATACTATATCAATAAACATTACTTTTATTATTTTTATTTCAACAGTTAATATTATCAGCTGATTGTTATTAAAATATCTGAAATTTGAAATGATCAGATTAGTTGGCATCATTCATAATTTTCTTTTATACATAATAATATTATAGTCTAGTTCTGTTCAACTTTAAATGTTAAAGGATTTATATATTCTTTTGTATACAGTTAATTGAATTATTTATAAAATATTTTATAGTTTGATAAATTCTATAATAAATTGATATTTCATTGTGTTGTTTTTTGAATTTGATATTTTAAATTCCAGTGAAATATTGCAATAATTGTATTTTGCTATAATAATAAAATGTTTGTTTTAAAAATATATTATGTTATATTCATTAAAATAGTTTTATTTATTTATTTATTTATTTATAAAAATTCTTCATGCATGAACTACAGTACATTTGCTATAAAAACATCACAGAATGAAACTTTTCTTAATGTGTTTAAGAAAATGAACTTTTTTGTTGATATATAAATATTTTAATGTTGTTAGCATTTTAATATTTATGTTTAGAAACACTACTAATATTAAATATTCTAAAAATTTGGAAGCAAATGCTCCATGACTTAAATTGTTAATATATCCGGATAATCAAATAAATGAACTTTTTCCGATTTTTTAAGTGAGAAAAAATTATTTTTCTGCATTTAGTGCAAAAAACTTTGCTAAAATATTGTATATAGAAAGAAATGTACTCTTTGATTCTAGAAAAGAAAATTAGATAATAAATGTTCCTCCTATAAACTAACCGGAATTAACTTATTAATAATCACACATTATTTAGATATATATTATCTAAAGATAAATGAAATTATCTCGACATATAATAATTTATAGGAATCATTTATGATAAGAATATCATAGAATTGGTGATTAAATGTTTTATACACGAAAATAACTAATTATGTTAAATAATAAAAAGAAAATTAAAACTAAAAAGTGTTGGCCGAATGGCTGCATGGCTTACTACCATGAAGGATACAGCTGTGGCTTATTACCCTGAAGGATACAGGTTCAAATCCTGGTCTCACTCCTCAGTCCACCCTGGAGGATCCGGATTCAAATCTGGATCCCACACCTCCAGGTTTTCAGAAGGGGTCCGAGCCCGGGTCTTTGAACACTCCATCTTCAACCATCCGGTTGACCCCATTACGGGTGTTGGCCAGCCTGTGATTTCAACCATCCGGTTGACCCCATCATGGGTGCTGGCCAGCCTGTGATGGGCACCATCCGGTTGACCCCATCATGGGTGTTGGCCAGCCTGTGATGGGCTATATAAGTGGCCGCAGGCAGATAAAGAATATCCCATGAGAATATGGCGGCTTAACCTAACCAAAGCTAAAAAGTTTCGAGAAATGTTAAAAAATGCTATTTATAGTAAAGTTTTATATAACATTTTGAATTTTGTACAATACTATAAGACAATACTTATTATGACAAAAGTTTTTACCATTCTTATTAAACTAGTCCTTACTGTTACACAATGTTGTTATGCAAAGTGCTGGAAATCTAATACATTGCTATCATGTTAGATCTTGAATTTTAATATAAAATATTTCTCAATATGTTTTGGTTATTATTTTATAAATATAACTAGCAAGGATTCCTGGCATTGAGCACAGATTTCTACGTAATAAACCTTATATTACAACTTTCTATTCTTACGCCATCGTAATGTTGGCACTCTAGATAGTAATAAAAGCTTTTAAATTACCTTAAACTGAATTTATAGATTAGAATAGGGTGAATTAAGCTGCTGAATCATATGCAGGATACATCTGACGGTGGACACTTTTAGAGGCCATCATAGGTTTAGCCAACACTCATGCTGGGATCAACCAGAAGGTTGAAGGATGCGGTTCAATAGGCACGACCTTGGACTCGTGAGATTATAGTCTTTATGAATAATAATTTCATGCAGAGATATATAACCATGCAGAAAGTTCATAACCATGCATAAGTTCATAACCATGCAGAGATATCAATTTGCTATATAATTTATTTGTTATAGCAATGAAATCCATTGAATGCTTTGTATCCAGTTTTAACATTGATTTAACCAGCATAAAGATGATTTCATCACTTCAGTAACGTCACGTTACTGAAGTGATGAAATCATCGAATGAAATCACTGAATGACGACACAAAACATTGTTTGTTGTCTGGCGTCACGCCAGACAACAAACAATGCTTTGTGTCGCCATTCAGTTGACATCATTACGTCATGCCGGTGCGATTAAAACGTCATCTGGAATTCTAACATAACTCTGAATGATTTAAATGAAGTTATTTTGGTTGATTTCAGAAATGCCCACCTTCTGAGGTAGGGGTTGCAAATTTACCGAATTTTTCTATTATATATACAATTTAAAATTATTAATAATTAAAAATTTTTTATATTAAATCTAGTTAGATTAAGAGGAATAATTTTATTTTTCTGAATATAAATTTCAGGCTTGTGTGAAAGTTGTAAAATTTATCAATCAAAATGTAGAAAAAATTAGAGATTCTTTGGATGGTAAAAATGTGGAAGCATTATTAACAGAATTAGGTACAAGATTCCATAGAGTGATATATGAACACCTGCAACAATTTCAATATAGTTCTGTTGGTAAGAAATATTCTCTTACATTGATATTTTATTGGAATTTCAAAAATATCAAACCCTTGAATATTTTTTAGGTGCAATGGTGGTTATCTGTGATGTCAATGAATACAGGAAATGTGCCAAGGAATTCCGGGTGCCTTTGTTGAACTCTTTATTTGATACATTATATGCTCTATGTAATTTATTAGTAGTAGTTCCAGATTATTTGAAACAAGTTTGCACGGGAGACCAATTAGTAAGATTTATAAAATTTGTATCATGAAAATTTACATATATTTGAAACAATAACTATAAAAATTTTATTATCATTTTAGGTTGGTCTCGATCGTGCTGTTCTATTAAGTTTTGTTCAATTGCGTGCCGATTATAAGACAGCCAAGTTGGTGAACCAGTTCAAATGACCATCAAATGATTTGATGGATATGAATATTTGTCCATTATCATTTTCCACATTTGGAATGAATATTCCATGTATCTATAGAGTATTTCTATTTATGAATGTTTGCCATGCTGTATGAAAGGCTTAACCCTTGGAGTTTTGATAATAAAAATTGTAAATGTTCTTACAGAATATTTTTGTAATTGATAGAAAGATAATAGAATAATGGATTAATTTTAATATTAATGAACATAAAATGTATATAGTATTTTATTTCAAATTAAGTTTATTTAAAATTTTACATTATAATCATTTATTAAATTCAATCATTTTAAATCCATACAATATTATAATAAGCAACTTATGTGTTATAGAATTTTTATAATTCTTAAATTAATACGAGAATATAAATTCAGGGATTTAATGAATTAAAATGTTAAAAATTTGCATCAATGAAAAATAATTGAAATAATTAAATTATTTTAACATGCAAATATTATAAAAATTGGCAATATGATAAAGTATTAATAATTATAATTAATACAAAATTATATTATTAAATCAATTATTTGTACATATTTGCATTTAAGTTAAAAATTTTATATATATATATAAAACTAGTTTGTGACATAAATTGTTTACATATTATCATTTACAGCAAATTTATAATTTAAATGATTAAAAAAATATGTAAAACAATATTTGAATTATACGTAAATTTTCAAGTTATAAAACTTGAATTTGTTACATTCAGTTAATTTTTTCTAATCATATCAGCATTGTACATATATTTTAAACGATTTTATAATTAATTGTATAGTAAATGATTTAACAAATGCAATATCAATGAAAATATTTTGTAAAGTTGTAAAAATACTAAAATTAAAAAAAAAAATCAAAATGAATTTAGTAACTTCTGCACAATTTTTGTTAAATATCTTATTATTACAAAGTTACATTAAATACATTAATCAAATAACTGGAAAAATTTGTTTTGAAATTGAAAATATTACAAAAAAACTGTTTAATATTTTTTGTTGAGCAAACAACAACAACAACATTTATACAGGAACAGTAAATTTAATTTATAATAAATTTTTAAAATCATTAATCATAGTATATAAAAATTAAATGGAAACTTGTGTGTGTCATTTATTATTAAAAATTAAATATTAGCTTCAATTAATAAGTAAAATTCTATTTAGCTTTACTTTGTAAAATTATAAACTATTAAAAATAAACACAATTGCACAAATATTAATTTTTAAATTTATTTTATTAATATAATAACCAATTAATTTTTAAGATTTAATCATTTTTATATCTTACCTGAACAGATACATTATTTACTTAATAAAGTTGTTAATCCATTATGTATGTTTAGTTTTTTTTTTTTTTTAAATAAAATGCTCATAAAATTGACGTTCGTGGCAATAAATAAAAATAACTCAAAACATGTTTACTTATAACAAAATTTCTGTTCAGCTGGCCATAATGAATACACAATAAAATATAAGTGTCAGGTTCACTGCACCTCTTATTGGCACTAACAATTGGAACACTAAAAATAAAACTTGTCACCATTGCATTCATAACAAAATAGATCAATAAAAGTGTGTAAGAGTTGACAGATGTAATAACAAATTATAACTTAATTAGGTCAAAAATGACAAGAGTTATATAAATGTTTATATAAATTTAAATGCTAAATGTGTTACTTATCCGAAAGCAATAATAGCAATACGAGGAAAATTTGAATGTTTTGATGTTTTTAAATCATTAAGTGCAATTGTGTCACTCAGGAAATCATTCAGATCATTCGGTTATGTTACCGAGAAAACACTTGTTATTTACAATATTTGACATTACAGTAGTTCCTTATTGGAGTTTCGACGTGGAAGAGCGAAATGTACCTTCTTTTTTTTTATTTTATTTTTCCTTAGTCGTTTGTAGTTGTGTTGTTGGCACGAAGCCAACTAAGCAGAACAAAAATTCGCCGTCAAAAGAAACTTCTCGAGCAAAACATTGAATTAACTTAACATTCATTACACATTAAATTTAAACAAAAAAGAAAAAAACTGAAATAAATTTAACGAAAAATAAAATAGAAATCTATCAAAAATAAGAAAAAAATACGATATAATCCAAACGACTACTAAACATCAGACTAAGTGGCGCCATCTTTATTATCAAACATCGTTAACGTAATTCTTATAAAAACTTTTAATCGTATTTTTTTTTATTAAAATTCGCGTTAAAAGTTTTAATATATTATGAATGGTTAAGAGAAATGGTATTATAAAATGTCATTTTATAAAGGTCGTCGTCAAGGACGTGCGGACACAGCCGGGAATCGGCACGTGCCGACAAAATCCATCCAATGACGGCGAATATTAGAGATCACGTGATGCCAAGCCAATAAGCGAGAAGTATATGCTTGGAGTATCCAAACCCATCAGTTGACAAGTTTATGTTATTTTTCTGAGGTTTTTATTAATTTAATAATTTTTAATATTTAATCGAAAGTTAATATTGACGCGGATCGCGGTTAAATCGCCAAGATTACCGGCGTCAACAGTCAGGTGTGAAAATGGTGAGTTGATTGTTATGATTTCTCTCTGGATCTTCGGTTTCCGACATGATTGCGGAATTTAACAAAATACACTTTGAAGTGACCATTCGTATTTACGACATTTCTGTTTCTTAATATGACATTATTAGATGAAGTTGTTTAGATTTTGATGATTTGATGACTTCCCCATGTCTTTATTTAGCATTTAGTTAAAGTGCCTATGAATAATCAATTAGATATACTGTATGAGTAAAGAATGTTACCGAATGTTTTCCCTACTTTTTTGATTTTGGTAAATCACTCTCGTTCTTAAAAATTTAGTTCTCTCCGTATACATAATAATAATAATTGTAATTAGCAAATGAATGTAATTAATTATCTTTTGGCACATGTTTTTGTTTTTTTTTTAATTATTGTCTTTTGATCTAAACAAAAATATTAATCATTTTCATGTTAAAAAATAATAATTATGGTTTTTGTTGAGTTTATTAATTATTGGAAAGTATAGATTTCTTACCACTATTATTTGCAATTTCTTCCTTTAATCAAGAATTGCCATCTTTATTTATAGTGTCAACTTTAATGCTAAGCAAAATAAGCAAGCCAGCTGTTTTAAACTCTTAATTAATAAATATGATGAAAATTCTTTAAATAATTATAAACATTTTGTATATTTAAAATACTGTAAGTTATTTGCTAATGTTTTAAATATTTATCAAGTAAATTTTATTTTATTTAATTTTATTTTTTTTAAACAGTAATAATTATAATTGACCTAACAATTATAGAGAAATTTTATATAAGAAAATATAATATTTTGTCCATAGATAGACTTAAATTTAATTATACAGAAATTATACCTGATAGAATTTTAAAAATAGATTTAAGTAATTTAAATCATAAGAAACAAGATGTAATGTAATCAATCACATATGTTTGTTTATATTAATATTAAAACGAAAATTATTCAAATAATAAACTATGTTTACATTTTGATTAGCAAAAGTTTGATGTAGTGTATAAAAATAAATTATTGTAAGAAATGATTATCAATAATTACATAAAAATATTTTTCTGCCAATTCAAAGTAATTACTCAAAATATATTTAAAAAATACTTTCCTTTAATGATTTAATAAGTCATCTGATATCTAACTATATAAAACAAAATTGATATATATTTATATATGGTAATTATATAACAACACTTAGTGAGTTTGATAAAGTCTTTAAAAAAATTATTTTTAATTTGAAAGAAAGAATAATAAGATTATTTTTAAATTTATTATTATATTATTTTTATTAAATTAAAATTAATAATGATTAAGTTATTTAAAAATAATAATTATTATCTCAATATTATATACACATTTTGTTTATTTTAAATAAAAGTTTGTTTTAATAACAATAAATTTTTATTAAATGCCTTGTTTAAGTTTTTCCACAGTAATGTAAAAATGAAGTAAAATATTATGAATAGATCATTTTGTTTTTAAATATTGCAATCTTTAAGATTGCTGTATTTGAAAATAAAATGTAAAATTAAATAAAATTATTTAATTTTATGGTATTGAAATCAACTGTAATTTAATTTATAAATATTTAGCATAAATGTTTATCATTATTGATTATTAAACTCTTAAATAAGTTGGGTAATATGATTTAAATTAATCAATACAATATACTATTTTAGCAATTTTTATATTTTATATAAAAAATACTACAAAATATTTTTTAATTAAAAAAATTTATGCCTATGTTTTCATACATCATCTCCATGTAAATTTCATGTATTCCAAATGAAATTCTTATAAAACTATCCAACTATAAATGAAATGACATTTAAAAATATTTATATAGACCTAGAATAAAATATGAATTTAATTAAAATAATTTTGTGATTTTTAATTCATATTGTCCATTTCTATAAACAAACAAAAATTCTGAAGTTTTATAAAGATCAATTAAATAAATTATTTATTTATCTAAATAAAAAATGGTGCATATAAATTGTTGTTAATGAATTAGTAGACTGTCAATGGTAGGATAAATTTTTGTAACAGTATATTTGATTAAATCAGTTTTATATATGGTACAATATTTGACAATTAAAATATAAACTTTATTTTTTATTTAATCTATGTAAATTAGTGATTATTATAAAATTTCTTTAATTATCTTGATGATTTCATGAAAAATTGCAATTTACAAGAATTATAGATTATAGATTAGTCAATGAAAGCTTCTTCCATAGTTATCATATATTTTTTCTTTAAAAATTCCTTTTAATTTTTATATTAGACAACTATTATGATATTATATGATATTTCTGTCATCTGTATATGCTGTTAAAATATTTCAAATTCTTTTGGAAATATTGTAAAAATCATTTGATATGCTGATTTGATCATTTCATCTATTTACTATTTGCACATCTTGCTAAATTTTGTGAACAATATTCTGTTAAGTAAAATTTTTTATTAAGATTGGCAATAATTGTAGAAATCAATCTCTTAAAAATAAGTAATAAAAATCAGTTAGTTTCCTGTATCTTTAAAAAATATACCTGGATTTGACTAGAGTTGCTGGCTCAAATCAGCTCAATTCAAAAAAGATTTAATTTTCTTGCAAATAAACAGATGATGAAACCTCAAGCTTTAGTATTTTAAATTTGTCCCCTTAAGATAATTTTTAAATTGGTAAACAATTTTCTGTTGCTCAAATAATTCCATGAATTACATGCATTAAAGTATAAATTATGAAATTCTTACTATTTATTTTTATTAAATTAAATATTGCAATTGTCCTTATAATTTTAATAACTAACATGGGATGATCAGGTCTGTAGCAAACTGCAGGACTTTGACATCAAATCAATTTTTCCAGTATTTTCAATTAAGTTATTGTAGAAACGAGAAAAAAAAAGTCATAGAAATATTCTGCTTAAGATACACTCAAAACCCTCATTTGCCAACTCTTGATATATGAAGATAAATCAATTTATGATCTTCACAATTGTGGACTTATTTTAAACACATTTTAGTAGAATATTTTATTGCCAAATGTTTGTGGTTTTTTTTTAACTATTCTATTTTTAATCAAATAGAATATTTGATTAAAAATAAAAATTTTGTTTTGAAATAATTTTAATAATTATAGTCTTTCTTATCAGATAATGATGTTTTTCTTTTATATGAATTAAGGCTTTTATACTAATTTTACTAACTTTTTACATATATATATTTTTTAATGGAATTAATGCTGTTTATTTTGTTTGGTTTTATCACTCATTTTTAGTTTTTGATTATTATTTGGTATTATATGTTAAACTTATTTGCTTTCTACAAGTATCTATTAAATACTATTTTTATTTTTTTATAAACATCATATTTGGTGCAGGTTGGCCCACATGATTCATTTATCATGAAACAAAAAGCACAAACTGTTCATTATAGCCATAATTGAGTTGATTAGTGATCAATGGAATTTCAAGTGCAATGAGTTAATAATTATTATTTATTAAATAATAATCTTGGATACTTGAGCTTTTCCTTAATATTAGTTTGTCAGCTTCAGTTTTGTAAAACACTTAAAATTATAAAATTCAGAGAAATTTTTCACTTAAAATTTTAGCAACTCTAGTTTTAATAAGATACTGTTATGGTTTGTATAGAAATTAAAGCAATTATTTCATTTAATAAATACTGCTTCTATATTATAATTATATTGAAATCTGGTTATATACACAGTGAAAAATATTTCCAGCATGAATGTTTATTTTAAGATTGTAGATATTCTACCAGCTTTGTCTGCCTAATGATGGATATTTTTTGTACTGTACTTGTTTTATTTTCTGTGACATTATGTAAGTAGCAGAACAAAATTTTTAAGATTATGAAAATATTTTATCTATATAAATTATTTTTCTTTTATATTAAGATTAAAGAAAAACTAATTCATAATACAGATCATATTAATTTGATATTTAAATCAGAAGTTTCCATATTTTCTAAAATGGAAGGCCACATTTAAGCATTTTAATTATGGAGTGTGTGAATAAACCAGAACTAGACAGAAATGTTTATATTAAATTTTGTTTCTTAATTATTCAACATAGCATATAGTGTCTACATATGTAATTGTAAAAGCATAAGTAAAAAGATTATATGAATAAATATAAAAAAAATACGTGTGTTTCCTTAAAAAAATAAAAGTAAATAAAATAAAGTGTAATTGTTTTTAGGTTTATTTAATGCAAAAGCATGATATTCAAAAGAATATTTAATGTTGTAACTCTTTTTCCTAACATGGAATAACTGTTAAAATAAAAATGGCTGATTTATAATAGTAAAATATAATTTGTATAAGATGATGAAACAAAGAAGAATTATTATATGCAAGTCTTTGCCGCATTTGTTAATCAGAAAAGTTTAAGGAAATTATATTTATATTGATAATAAGTCTGAAAAAAACTTGCAAAAGTTAATCTTCAATTATTATAAAGCAACAGTTCCCAAAGTAGGGGTATATAAGAAATTTTTAGGATGTACATGTTTTTTGTTCAGCATAATTTATGTCTGTTGAATGGGGTGGTTTTTTTATGGAATATGCAATTAGAAATGTTTGGTGATATAAAGGATCAAGTTTGGTTCAAAAAATATAACAAATTGACATTGGCCAAAGACATTAAACCTTAGAGGCATCAACCACAAGTTTCATTTTATCATTCAGTTGCTAACTTGACTTCAGTAATGAAACTGACCAAGAGATTACAGTCTCTTCAATTTGCATTGTAAAGGACATATTACAGTAACAATTATAAAAAGTTATCATTTTTAAAAATTCTATACAAAATTTGAATATTATAACAGTAATCTTAACTCTTTGTTTTATTTTTATTGTTATTATGAATATCATTAATGAAGACTTTATTTTAAATCAATTTTCATTGTGTCTCTCAGTATAAATTTGTACAATTACATTATTTCATCTAATATGTATCTATATTTCAGTGTGTTTTGCTAGAATTTCAAATTAAGCTCTGTTAAATTTCTGTTTAAAAAAACTATTAATTACTTCTGATTATCCTATATGTTTTAATTACTCCAAAGAAAATAAATTTAATAGCAGCATCTGTCTGGTATTATATAAAAAATAATTTAATCATTTGAACATTCATATCAAACTGAGCATGTTGTTTCTAATTTATTCCTGAAATATACTTGTTTCTTAAAAAGGGGAAAAATAAAAAATCTATGACCAAAATGTTAATAAATTTACAATTAAATTTATCATCATATTTGATCTGGAATAAATAGTATATATTTTCATCATTTCAAAAATATTATTAAAGATCATTATAAGATGTTGATTTTATTGATGATGATTATATAATTTTTCTTCTCAGAGAAATCAATTAAGATCAAATAATATACTTGTATTGTAAATTGTGTAATATATATGACATATACAAGGTAGTGTTAATTAACCTATTCAGAGTTCTCTGTAGCTTTGATAATAAGCAAAATAGTATAGTACATATACAAAGTGATAGATAGTATCTATTCAAGAGATAAAGAAGATTCTGCATCAAAAAATGTTAGCTCCAAAATCTGCCAATAGGGGAAATATAGTACTATGCAACAGGAATTACATGGAAAAAGCACAAAAATAAATAAGACAAATGTAAAGTGAAACTTTTTCAATATTTTCTGTCAATATTCACATATAGATTCACCCGCCGTTAATTTATTTGAGTACTCAGAAAATATTTTCAGACTATTAGATAAGAATACACTGGAATCTACAGAAGTAGTATTAATTTAAATAAATAATTCTTGTCGATAGCGACAGACAGGGCAGAGAAAGAATCGCAAACTTCTAAGATCAATAAGATGGAGATCTAAAGTGAAATTTTAAATTTATATTTTTGTCCTTTGCAAAAATTGAGAGAGACTGAATTGTCCTAAAATTTT
Source organism: Olivierus martensii (assembly GCA_000484575.1). Taxonomy (NCBI): domain Eukaryota; kingdom Metazoa; phylum Arthropoda; class Arachnida; order Scorpiones; family Buthidae; genus Olivierus; species Olivierus martensii. Next base: position 115,425 of record AYEL01081993.1, on the reverse strand, counting down.
TATTTTAAAATTGAAAAAATTGACCTGATGGGGCTATGTGATAGAGTATTCCTTTATAACTTTGGAGGATCTGGGTTCAAATCTGTGTTCTATACTTCCAGTTTTTCAGGAAGGGTTTGGATCTGACCCATTGAACCTATCCTTCAATTTTCCAGTTGACCTCACCATAGGTGTTGGCCAGCCTGAGTGGCTGTTGCCAAATACTGAATATCTCTGAATATGATATAGCAGCTTAACTGACATAACCTAAAGTTGAAAATAAAATAAAATACCTATGAGAGTAGAGAAAATTCGCATAAATTGGTTTTTACCAGTATCGGATAGCTATAAATAATAACTTCTTGATGACATATGCTACCCATGCCTACCCTTAGCAGGAGCAAACAATAGAATTTTACATTTACATGGGCTCTAATTAGTTTATTGCAGTTGTATTTGGGGTTTTCAAAAAAGAACATAATTTCTGATGATGGTTTCTAAATGTTTTCTGGGGAAAATTTCTTATTTTAAATGATTTCTTAATGAAAATTTATATATGGAGGGAGTATTAAATTATTCTATGTTAATGGATGCAGTGTAACAGTCATTTTATGTGAATTTAAGCACTTAAAAAACATTTGAAAAGTTTCTTTATCACTATCTGGAATCAAAGAATGATTAAAAATTTTGAGACTGGATCTTTTCTTGTTAATGCTGGAAAGGAAAGGAAGCTTGTCTTGCCTCAGGCATCAGAGCAAATTGCTACTGTTATCATAAACTCATCCATGAATGATGCAGCTGGACCAAACACTGTACAGGGAATAATTGGACGTTTCATTTTTCACTATGAGGAAAATTCTTTGGAAAACAATCCACTTTTAATCTCACAAAATTATCCATCAGCAGTATTGCAAAGTGATGATCCTTAAAAAAAAAAAAAAGAAGAAGAAGACATTTGCTCTAATGAGTGACCAGAATTGGATAATGTCTTTTCATGGAACATTCTTTGGAGAAATGGAGCACATTTTTATCTTGATGGGAAAATCAATATTGAAAATTGTTGAATATGGGCTTCAGAAGCTTCATATGTTGTTCAGCAGATTCCTCTAGACTTGCTAAAAATCATTGTCTGGTATGGTTTCATATTAAAATTTCACTCTAGAATCATGCTTTTTTTGTGGAATTATAGCTAGCATGTGTAGTAACCTATTCTGTTACAGCACAAATGTATCTTTGCATGCTACATAATTTTGTAATTTTGCAACAAAGTAGATGCCTAAATGAGACAATTTTCACACAAGATGGGGCTCTGCCTCATATTGCATGACCATTGTAGCAGCTTTTACAATCATTTCACTGAATAAAGAGTTTAATTTCCCTTTCCCCATAGCATGGCCATTACAGTAACTTGATATTACACTATGTGGTTTTTGGCTTTGGCATCATTTCAAGGCTAATATCTATTGAGGAAATGCCCCTGACCTGGCTGTTTTAAGGGACAACATAATGCAGCATGTACAGAACATCCTGGAGATGATGTATTCTGCAGTCAAGCATATGCTGTTTCGAATGCAATTTCTGGCTATAAACAAAAACTATCGCATCAAAATTCAACTTCAACATCAGCAACATCTTTAAAGAATATGAATAAATAATAAGTGAGTTTGAAGTTGTGAAAATATTTTCTGTGGCAGTTTTGACAGCACAAAGTCAGAAGTTTCTTTGTTTTTGTAAAGAATAAAAATAAAAATTAAGACAAATTCAAAATTTCATTTTAGATTTATCTTATATTTTTGTGTGCTTTTTCTCATTCATTTTCTGTTGCACAATGTCATATTTTTCTTTATTGGCAGCTTTTGGAACTAAAATATTTTCATGGAATCCTTTCCATTCTTGAATAGTATATGTATAAATTTAGTGCTGTTCTGTCTATTAAAGCTACAGAAAGCTTTGAATAGAAAACTTTAATTATAATATCTCATTCATCAATTATCATTGTAATGTTAGATTTTATATTATTGAAACATTTACAGTAAATTATTATTTTTGTTTTTTTTTTACTAATAAAAAAGAAAACTACAAAAAAATTACAGCTATAAGATTGGTTCAATAGAAATCTCATTAGATTTGAATTGATTATATATTTCACATAAAAAAAGAAATAATAAAATAACCAATAGTTGAATGCTTATTTTTGGAGGTATAGAAAAATTCTAGAGTTCAGTCCCTTATATTACATGAAAAGTAAACTGAAAAATAATCAGTTCATGAAATGGTCTGGCATTTTGTGAATTAGTCATAGTGTTTGACCAATGTCCAAAAAAATTTATTTTTTATTCTGATTTTTGAGTCTGATTGGCTAGTTTGCAAATCAGCCACAAAGTTTTAGCAAAGTCAGTAGATTGTTGTAAATTTTACTCTATAAATAATAATGATATAATTAATACTAATGCATCATAAAAGCTAAAAATTTGTATTAAAAAATTATAATTTTTATATAGCCAGCTCCTTTAGATATAACTTTTGTGTCAGAACTTCTAAAAATTGCATAGATCAAACTTGATATTGATATTATTGTTTCCAAAATAATTAGATGACTATGCAGTTTCCAAAATGATAAAGCAAAGTAATTTGCACCATTACCATAAACATTTTTTAATCATCATATATTTAACATATTTTAACTACTATATATAATTCATAAATATTATAATATAATAAAACTGATTAATTTGAATAATAAATTAATTAAATTTATCTATATTCTTTACTTCTTATACAATGTACCTAAATTTTTTAAAAATTTATTCTCCTATAGAACAGTTTTCTGTAAAGTGTAAACAATTGGAAATGCAAGTGATTTAAATGTTTAGTGGTGGCTCTCAACTTCAGCTTCTTTCTTATCTGGCCCACTCAAATAAATATTATCTGCTAAATGGCTCTCAGCAAGATTTGAGTTTGACACTACTGCATTAGACAATTAAAGGTTCTCTCCCTCCTAAAAGTCGCTCTTCACTAATAACTTTTGAATTAATTTATTTTTATTAGATTTGATGACAACCAAATCTCATCTCAATGTTATAGAGGTAGTCCTTGACTCAGGATTGAATTCAGTTCCAAAAATTTTGAGCATTGCCATTGTAAGTTGGAGATACCCAAAATTTATGATTTCTCACTACTAATGTTTACTAGGATATTATATATAATCTTAATAAATATAAAGAACACAAAATTGCAAGAATCAGACATAAAAATGAACACTTTAAATCCAGGAATTAAATCCATGTCAATTACATTGACCAATAGCAGAATTTATTGATGTTGCCCATTGTAAGTCAAGGGCTACCTGTATAATACTTAGAACAGATTGACATTCAAATTTTTGAGATATTTTCTCAATGTATTCTGAATTATTAGTTTTTTGTGAAATATAGCAGTATGATGAAATCATTGAAATTGATCCCAATGTTATATCAATTAATCCTTTATCTTCAAATATTCAAAAACTGCAGAAAGTTAAATTTCAAAGATTTTTCTCTAATAACTTTTGAATTATTCTCAAAGAACCATTGCTTATCTAAAAATCTGTACAAATATTTACAGTATATATACTTAGCATTAAAAAAAATTTCAGTGTAATAAAATACAGAAATATAGACATTTAGGTCTAAATATATACTTATACTATTTGATTGAATTTTATAAAATTTAACAGGATTGTTAGACAATTAAAATTGAATTCAAAGTAAGCTTAATTAACCGTGTAGAATAATCAGTTTAAAAATGATAGATACTTAATTTTCTGATATTTCTGTATAATGACTGAGAGATTATTTAATAGATTTTTATGAGATTCAATATATATAAATTATGACATTAAAAATTATTTTGATGACATATGTTTTAATTCCTTATGCTTAATTATTCCAAAGCAAAAGGCATGTTTTAAAAATGGGTGATTTGTTCTTTCTAGAATTGCTTCTTGGAAAATCAGATTATAAATATTTCTATATAGGACTTGGATGATGATATATTTAAATGATGAAATATATTTAGATTCTTGAATTTTATATTGTAAACACATCACACAGTTAATGTTATTTAAGGATTGCTGATAATATTTCTGCAAATATATATAGTATTTAAATTGGAAATTATTAATAATACCAATGTTTATCTCTTAAATGTTAGAATTATCATTTAAAAGACTTGCGATATCACCAAATATTATTAAAAAATAATGATAATGTGAAATTATATTTACTTTTAAATTATAATTTCATTTTATAATATTTTCAGTTTTTAAAAAAACAATATTGAAGAATATTGTCATTCTGTTTCAACAAAATTTTACAATAAAATTAATCATGACTTCTACCATTGAAAATGTTAATTATATTAATATGCATCAATAAATATAAATATTTAACTAACTGCTTTTTTATATTAATCTTTTAAAATAACAGCACTAGGAAGCAGTTGAATATCACCATAAAAAGAGTTTTTATGGTGATATTCAACTGCTTCCTAGTGCTGTTATTTTAAAAGATTAATGCATCAATAATTGTACAATTTTTTTATTTTTAATATCTTTTATTTAATGTGAAGAATTTGCCCTAAAGAATTTTTCTAAATTTTATAGTATTTATTCTGTTGACATGTTTTGATAAAATATTATTATTAATGAAAAATTTAATTAAGAAAATTTTCAAAAATTAAACTTCTCATTTTGACGAAAACTTTTTTTATTTAAATAATGAAATGTAGTTGAGTTCATGGATTAGCTTTATCTTCCATTATTTGAAGAATATAGATCATGATACTTCTGGTGAAGAGAATTAAAAAAAAAGGAAGAAAAATTGAAAAAAAATTTTGTATTAAAATTGTCAGAGATATTTTATAAAAGGCATTTGTCTATTGAAAGTCTTGACATTCTTTAAACAATATTCACCAAATTTTATTATATTTTGAAAAATTACATATTCGAAGTAACTGAGATTAATTCTTTAATACTTTTTATAAATAATCATAGTTTAACATCATAAAAAATAATACCATATTACTTCGAATTTAATCCGCACTTTTTATTCAAATTTTTAAGTCGTAAAATTTTGGATGTGGCTTAAATTCAAAGCGAATATTTTAACATCTTATTTCTCCCGATTCCCACTCCCCAACAATCGGGTTTTTGCTTTATGCTCTATGCGTGCACACAGTATTTACGACAGTTGATAACAGTTTATTTGTTGGTCCCCATTCACACTTTTCTGATTTAATCCAGTTGCTGTTTCAGAGTAGCTTTGTAGAATTGCGTCGTATCTGGATATATTTTAATTATAAGAAAAATTACGAATTACTATAACAATTTTAATTATAAGAAAAATCAGGAATTACTATAATGCTGTTTATAATGCTGATGGAAACAAATTGCCATCTTTTATTATTTTAAAACAAAAACTTTTTTGGAGTTTTTGTTTTAAAATTTTCCTTGAAAATTTTCCTAAGGGTGTTATAATTCGAGCACAAAAGAATGCATGATGACAAAATTGATGAAAGATTAATTAGAACATGTTTGGAAGAAGATACCTGGCACTATTTTAAAAGAAGATTTACAATAAATTAGATAGCTTATTATATATGTTAGTATCTATTTAAGTAGATAAAAATGTTTCTTATTTTTCAATAACTATTATAAAGTCATTTTTTTTCCATTTCTCCAACTCTAAAATCCTACTGCAGCTTAAATTCGAAGTAATACAGTATTATGCAATTTCTGGCAAATATTTGGAACTTTTATTTTTAAATGTGATAGAGTGGTGCTGAATAATAGTTTTATGCCACTGATTACTATGAAGTGAATTTCAGCTTTATTATTTTTAATGTATATTTTGTTTCTCTTTTTCTGTTAATCATATAATTTGAACAGTCATTATTCATTATACAATGGTACCTTGGTTAACGATGGTAATCCGTTCCAGCGGAACCGTCATTATCCAAAGCACGATTCTCCATAGGATTTAATTGAAAATTGATTAATTCGTTCCGGCTCCTTCCCACAACCATAGCACGATTCCCCATAGGATTTAATTGAAAATTGATTAATTCGTTCCGGCTCCTTCCCACAACCATAGTAAATATTAAAAATGCAGATAAAACTCATTTAAAATGTCCTAAAAATATGGAAAATGGTATTTATTTATTATATTTGCTACAAAACAAACTCGTAAACATTGATTAGAAGCTTATAGATTTAATGATTATTATACAGATGAGATTTGATTTTGCTTTTTGATGGCGAATGAACAGTGACATGCACTCGCCGATATATTGTCTATGTGAACTGTAGGATCTCGGATAGACTTTTTTCTTCTTCTAATGGAATCTGAAACTGTGACGTCACACCATTTGCAGTTTATCAAGTAATATATAACACAAACAAACAATAGAATCAGACTTCTTGGCAGAATTTAAAATAATAATCGTCTAGAAATCATCTTTAAGAAACTAAAAACTAGTGAACTGTTGCATGTCTATTTTTAATTAATTAAATAATTTGTTCTCATTATTATATGTTAATTATCATTTAGTTAAATATATTTTTATATGGTTATAATTTTATTAATTTTAATAATGATATTGTCGGATTTGAATTGATTGTTAAAAAAATAACAATTGACTGAGCTAATTAATCATGTGATGCGATGACGAACTGTTTTACAGAGCTCTGTTTTATCAGAAGTTTACATAATCAGGAGTCGTTAACCAAAGCATGCGTCGTTAACAAAGACATTTTTTTCTCTCAAAAACTCATCATTAACCAAAGCCGTCGTTATCCGAGGCCGTTATTAACTAAGGTACCACTGTATATATAAATCATAAAAATTAAGGAACTTCTATTTGTCATTCAATGAAGATTAATAGTCATTTGTAATCTTTCTAAGATTATATAATATCAGAATTGTTCAATGCTCTGATTCCTAGATATAATGTACAAATAAATAACTAAAAGAAAAGTTGTATGATGAGATTAACTATATAGTAAAAACAACAAAATAAAAAACAAAGCTCTATAATGGCAGAACTGTTTTAATGAACTCTTTTTTACAAGAAAGAATTAATTAAAATAGTATTATCTTTAAAATAGTTATATTAAATGAAATATGTACTGTAGTAGTAATTTGTTTAAATAATTATGCTTAAGCAGTTATCAAAATTTAATATCACAATACAAAAATTTTTTCTTACTAATTATATGGATTAAGTAGAGCTTAATTTGTAAAATATAGCAATATTAAAAGTTTCATTGTCAAATTATATGACAGATTTTCCTAGAAAATAAGGTATATTGAATGATTAATGGAAATGATTACTTTTTAAAATAAAGAGAGAGTATGATTTGTATTATTAACATTGAATGTTAAAAAATTAGTATTAGCCAAAGAGTTTGTTAAAAGTGCTAACATTTTGGATAAAACTGACAATGATCTCTAAGAAATGAAAATGATTGCAATAACTTTTACAGTAATTGCAATCATTTTCATTTCTTAGAGATGATTGTTTTATCCAAAATGTTAGCAGTACAACAATTACTTATCATTGTTTTATCTCTTAATAAATTAAAAATGTTACAATTAAATATTTTTAATTTTTCCTATTATTAGTGCTTCTTTCTTTATCAATTGTTTTAGAAACTAAATATTTAAAATACTGTAAATATTTTCAATCTATGCCCAGTGTTGCCCAAGCTTAGTTTGAAAATATATACATTATATTAAAAAATTTTGGTTTTGATTATTTGCATATTGATTTCTTATACAGTTTCAGTCATTCAATTGTTCTTTAATACAATCCTCATAATTTCCAGAAAGTTCATGAACTTATGAATCTATATTTCTTTCTGCTCTGATTTGCAAAAAATTTACTTGGATATCATTGAAATTCATAATTCTATGACATTATATACTACATTTACTGAAAACTTGATCATTTTAGCAATCTTCATTGTATCATATTCCAGGAAGAATTTTTTTAATTGGAAAATTATTTCATGCATTTATTTCATTTGTTATTTCAAACCTCATGTTTAATGAAATGTTATATTAAAGATGAGGTTTGAGGTTCATTATCAGACTAATTGAATTATAACTGATAGAAATTATTTGTTCTCTCTGAATTTATTAAAGTATAAAATTGCAAGATCATTTATCAATATTATGTCACCATGATGTGATCTATTCATTATGTCATTGGACTTATGAATCCCAAATTCAAACAAAATCATTTTTTCATATAATTTATTGATTTTAGCATTTAGAATCAATTGACTGATCACAATTATGTCACATAGTTGCCAGGGTTGCAGAGTCAGGGAGTTGGAGGTTTTTGATTGTAGTTGGATTTTTAAACTGTCCAGAGTCGGATCATTTGCCATCTGACTCTGCAACCCTGATAGTTGCAGTAACTGTTGTGACTCCATTATATAATTGTTGCAAAGACATCATATAATTTGTTATAGCATTTGTAATCCATTGGCTTTTCATATCAAATTTTACTATTGATTTAACCAATATATAATGCTGCAGTAACATGACTGATGATATCATACCAGTGTCACTGTGATATCATCCCAAATTTGAACATCACTCTGAAGGATTTACATGAAGGCATTTTTGCTGCCATCCCAAAATGTCTCACCCCTTGGAGCAATCTCAAATCTGGGTAGCCTGTGTTACCTCTGTAGGCTGTGGGAAGTCTCCAGGCCAAGTTTCATTTTGAGTACTCAAATTATGTGGGGCCTTTGTGGAACAGACAGCAACAGACAAACACTGCATTATATATATACTGGTGCCTGCTGCTTTATAAAATCACTTCTGTCCGAATAGTTTTGATTTTATTAACCGGCTGATTTTAAAAAGTGGCGATCTGCGGCTGAATGTACTTATTTGTGTGAAAGTGCATTTTCTAACATGAAGATAATTAAGAATCTACTCAAAACCTGGCTTGGAAATTCCTTTTAACAGGAATGGATGTAAATATCCAGCCCTTGTAAATGCTGTTGCCCGCTCTCACTTATCATATTAAATAGGTACATACACACTATTTTTATATTTTATAACTTTTTGTTAACATGTGTATTGGATGCAATCTAGTAAACATAATTTTGTAATAAAGTTTGCTAATCTGGAAATAAAATTGATTTCCAAAAAGGGTTATATTTATGCATTCTATTTGCTGGGACAATAGCATATCAAGTATCAAAGCCCCGCCCCCTTTTTTTGTAACTGTGGCCCTCCATATCTCTAGTAAACACGACTATGGCCCTCAGGTTCATTATAATTGGACAGACCTGTTATATAAGTATCATGTTATGAGAGAATTGCAGCAATTTTGTAACCATGTTAAAGCAAAACAGTGCCATAGAAGTACCATATTATACAGAGATTGATTATATATACAGGGTGCGTCAGCTAAATCCGGACAAAATAGACAATTTAATTAAACAAAATTTTATTTAACAAAAAGAATAAAATTATTATTACACATTACTTTGGGATTCCTTTAGATTAAAATTACTCGATGTAATTCCCTTTTGCCTCAATTACTGCCTCGATCCTCAACTGGAAACGATAACAGGCCCTGCACAATGCCTGCTTGTCCAAGTTCAAAAATGCTGCCTCAATAGTGGCCTGGAGAGATGCCACATTAGGATATCTCATCGGACAAAATAGACAATTTAATTAAACAAAATTTTATTTAACAAAAAGAATAAAATTATTATTACACATTACATTGCACCAGCCAAAAAATCCCATTCTTTAAACTTTTGGGATGCACCTTATAAGACTTCATCAGAAGGTGATATATGCTATATGTCATTATTATCGCTTTACTACAAGTTGTCGATTTTAACTAATAAATTGGCAGTTTGGATTACTCTGTTCAAAGTTTATTCACTGCAATGAAAAAAAAGCCTCCTATTCAGTCAAAACCCAAAAAGCTCAGTTATAACAAAAATTGGAACTGATTAATTTATTGGAACACAATAAACAAAGAATAACTGTTGAGAAGTTTGGAGTCAGCACGACATGTCCATAGCATTAATAAGTGAAAAGCTGAGTACCTTGAATGCTGTGAAGTGTAAACTGAAAATTAGAGTTTATTTTAACACGTAATTTTCATATATATGTGTAATTTTTCTTTTTTAGCATTCAGTATGCAATAACTTAAGAAACTGCAGGCGCTTTTATTTTCAATTTTTTTTTATGATGAAAAATGGTTTTTTTCTTTTGGGGAAGAGGAGGATCACTGTCCTGTATAGCGACCAGTCAAGTTGGTCCCGAGAGGTGGAAACTTTAACAGCTTTCACTGTAGTTCCATGACCAATGCAGAGGGGTTAACTGTATTGTAGAGGACAGAAATTGGCAGGTCGGGCCTAACCCTATGAATAATATTTCCAAGAGGTGGGACTCAAGAAACGAAGCTGAGGTCCTCTAGAGTAGAAAGCAGAAGCATTTCTACGCGGCCAATCCGGCCAATTAATGTGAATTATTAGAATATAATAAGTTTTGTAGCATGTCGAGTTTTGCTGCAATTACTGCATTTACCTCGGCATACTGCAAATGTTTAGCAGTATGCTGAGGAGAATAATTGCGCTTTCTATATTATTTAATGTCTTAATATAGAAATATGTAAATATAATAGCATTTTAAGAGAAAAATAGACTTCGTCAATTTCGTTTCTTCGATATCAGATGGCGCTACAAGAATAAAAAACGGAAAATTTTCAAAAATGAAAGATATTCTCAATATATTTTGAATTAATTGATTCTTTTTTATTAAATTTAGTAAGAAGGTTATGGTATGTGAACATGAACTGATATAAATACTTCAACTATTTAAAAATAATAGACATTCAAACTTTTGAACTCTAATAAATTTTTATTTATTTAATAGACTTTTGGGAAATTACTAGAGACTAGAACAATCATTGAAAATAACTTTGTTGAAATATTTTTTAATCCTTCACTTTAATCATTCCAAAATAATGGACGTATAATTAATAGTAGTTTCTTTCCATAACTGTTTATAAAGTTTTTTATGCCGGAGGGAAAAATCTATTTTTCATTCAAGACAGTTTATCTGGAAATAAATAACCAATCATTGCATGAAATCTAGGTTTTATAAACAACAGATATATGCAAAATGGTTACTTATTTGATATCATAATCAAACAAGTAATCATTTCAATCAGTTTTGAAAATTAGACTTAAAAGCATTGATAAAAGACATATTATGATCACAAATATCTCGTAAAAAATAACTTTAAGAAGTTATTTTTACAAAATATTTTATCAAAGTTTAAATTTACAAAAAATATTTTTCAACTATATTATCTGAATTTTGTTTCAATATTCTTGATTATAAATTCATCTAAATTATATTATGAATCATCACTTAAAAAGCAAATCATAATTTGAGATAATTTTGTTATTACATTTAGAATTCATAAATGCATATATATAAATAAATATAAAAAGTCAGAATTTGTTGAAAAGGAAGTAAATGCTAGAATAAATTTGAATTAGATTTAATGATTATGCGCTGAATACTTTTCATATTCACATTTATTTTAGGTATCTATGTTATGAACTCCTGTATATTTTTCATGAAAATGTAACAAAAAAAAATGTGATAAATTTTAATTGGAGATGTATAAAAACTGTCTATAAATAAATTGTATCCTGAAATTGTGACCTATAAATAAACTATTGATGATTCAATAAGATTATTTATTAAAGACGATTCTAATTGTAAATGATTGTATAATAATTAATAATTGTATTAATTATTATACAATATTAGTGATTGTATAATAATTAACAATAATTTTTGATAGTTCATGCATTATTAAGCTATCTGTTGTCTCAATCATAAAATAGTATAAAAATATATATATATACAGTAGATTCCGCTTAATGTGACACGTCGGGACTAAGCCATTTTGTCCCAATTAAGCGGCTGTCTCAATTAAACGAAGTAACAATAACTTCTAAAATAAAATATGTAATTCGTAGGTAAACTAAATGGGTAAAAAAATAATAATTAGGTACCTATTTTAATGATTTATTAAAATAGGTACAAACTAAAATAAAATATGTAATTCGTAGGCAAATAAATAATAGGTAAAAAAACTGAAGTAGTAATAAATTCTAAAATATGTAATTTGTAGGTAAAAAAATAGTAATTACCTATTTTAATGATTTATTAAAATAGATATCTAATTATTAGTTTTTTACCGATCTTCTCTGACTTTGTCTTCAATACTGGGCCGCTGATGTTCACGCCTCTCCCGCTAACTATACAAAACAATTGATCTAATGCTTCTTCGACTTCTGGGTACCTATTCTGAACGGTGAAATCAGCTTACGACATTCGACTTACATTGCATGATGGGATAAAAGTGACGTCATTTCGAAACCATTTCCGTTTGTTGCTATTCTGATCGATGACTTCCTCTGTTTCGAAATCTCAGGGTTCGACTTCATGTTCGATATTATTTCGCCACTTGATCAACTAGTGAAATAAGACAAATACAGTACATTCGAAATATGGCAGGACGACTTGTTTTATTGCATCTACTAAATAATGAAAAATATTACATTAAAAATAAAAAAAATATATATATAAAAATAAACAGAATGATAACGTATATGGAGATCAATATTGTAATATTTGTTAAAAATAATAAACGGCCAGCACTTTTTATTGTCATTAGTTATTGGCTAATTGTTCCAATGCAAAAAAAAAAGTGTGTGTTATCCTAGCAGTTGATAAATTTCTCCTTTAACTTATTAAAAAATAACAATTTTAATTGATATTTTCTTTTTATAATATCATCAAACTTTCCTGTGTCCAGAGCCCAAATTATTTTTGTTGGCAACATCACAAGAATTGTAACATGTTTCCCAGATTTTTATGTTGACTTAAGTATTTTGGTAGGAAGTGCCAAATGATACGAGAAAATAATACTATCAGATTTCTTAGATAAAAGAACTAATAAAACCCTGCCATTTTCTGAATAAGTTTCTTATTTCTAATGATATTTAATGACTTAATTATTTTTAAAGTTATTTCACATTGAAATATTTCTTCCAATAACTGATACGTTTTTGGGATGATATCGTATTTTCGATTATGAAAACTAGATTTAAAGATTTTTTTTATTCTTTAAATGGCATCAGAATTACCATAGTAGCTTATTTATCTTTTAGCTTATTGATAAGTTTTCATATTTGACGAATACTGCAACTGCAACTGTTGAAAAAGTATTCAAAATATGAGTAAGCATATTAGATTACTGATTGGATGTATAATACAAGTTTTTTAAGTCAAGAGCTCTTAGTTTTAAAGAATTCAATATAAAGAAACTTAGCATAGATATGCATGGCTACAATATTATATATTTTAAAGATTTTCTAGCATGTAATCACAATCTTTAAGATGATTACGTCGATAAAATCTTGCATCATTACTAATTTTCTCTAACTTTAATGTGAGATCATAATCATTAAAATTTCTGTGTTCCAAGAACTAAGAATTTTTCTTATAAGTCGACAATGTAGCGAATGTAAAATACAATATTCTAGTATAATTTTATACACTCTATTTTCTATCGTTCTAATCGAAAGTTTGGATAAACATGGAATAAGGATGATCCCACAGAGATATCTCTGAATTACATATAATATCTGCCATCAGTTTAAAATAAATTCTCATTCAGGTAAGCAATCCTAATCGAGTAGATTATGAGTTTTTTAATGCAAAATTTCATCTTTAAGCTGAGGTAAATTGTTTAGAAGTCAAATATAAATAAGATTTTCACTTCCAAATGAAAACTTCATTTATCTTTTTGATAAATCACAGAAAAATAACTTTAAAATGGATCTTTGAGAATGTAGTAGAACTTTACAATATATTTTTGAATGTTCGAAAAAGTAATATTTAAGAAGGTAGATTTGAAGAGTTGTTTTTGATATCTTTCAATGACACTTGCATCACTGATGTTTCCTGATATTTCTGTAAAATTTTCTTCTTATATTGGCAACTCTTTCACTGTCAAGAAAATAATATCAGCTGACGTTCCTTATTGATCAAAACTGATATGAAACGTAAACTTATTCTACATGTAGAAATAAAAATAAATTTCAATAAAAATGATAAAAATCCTTTTAAATTTATTATTCTGTATTAATAACTCATAGTTTTCAGTTGATTTAATATGACATTCGTCTATCAAAATAAATTAAGGATATTAACTTTTTACAATGATATATTTAAAATAATGAACTGTTTTGAATTTAACTTTTCCTACAAAATTCTCAAGTAAAAATAATTGAAGCAAAGCTGTAGATTTTAGCATTCATGGAAAAAAAAGGAATGAATTCGTTATTTTTTAATTTATTTTTATCAAAATCATTATTTACTTTCTAAAAAAAAAGGATTAATACCACTCTCCACAAATCTAATTTATTGTGAAAGATCACAGTTTCCTCTTACAAAAAAAAAACTCGCAATTTAGTTTATTTAGCTTTGAATATTTATCTATAGTAACAACTTAATCTTATGTTATTCATTAGAAAACTAAAACAACAACCAGATTAACGATTTCTATTAAAAGATTGCAACTGTTATCTGAACATCACAATTAAAACAAATTCGAACAGTATATAAATTATCTCAATCTATCATATGATATACTAAATCTTTGTTAATAACTTAAAAAAAGCGATTATCTGTAAAGGTTAAGTAAGGATTTCCTGCTAAATAGGCAAGACACAAGTACAGAATTTTAGGATTATACAGATTTAGGATGTGCTTTTCGAAAAATACAAAGTTAACTACTTCCAAAAGGACAAAAACCGAAGTAGGTAATATTTAGGTATAGCCAATAAAAATATATTACCATATTTTAAAGTTAATAAAATATCGTAAAATTTTCTGAAGAATTGTACATTTTAATTTATTTTCAATAATGAAACTATACTACTAATTTATTTTATATATTTAATTTTAATAATATTTTAAATTAAGATCAGAAAAAAGTTTACAAAGTGCAATACGTTTCTGAAGGAAAATATTTACTTCTTCCACTCTTTAGAACAGTGGTTCGCAACCGTTTTTGTTTATGGTCAACTTAAACATCTGTAAAATGCTGATGCCCTCTGTGATATATAATTTTAATATTCAAAAAACGAACTCCTATTCATATGGAAGAAATATAAAAGGCCATTAACTTGGTCTTAGCAAGCTTCCAATAAACATGGCATTCATGAAAGAGAAAAATAAAAGAACATAAGGAAGCTGAAGTGTTGAGGAAGAAATCACTAAGAAATTGATAAATAATAATAATATGAATTGATATGAAAATACAGCAAATAAAGTTTTAAAACTGCCGTGTACGCTCTGCTTTTAATTTAAAAAATCAGTACGTCACAATATACGTTTATATACTGTATATGAGGCCCCTAGAATCATAAGAAATGTAAAAAATTCATTGTTAATGACTCATTCTCGAATTGCCCCTGTGGGACGTGCGCCCAACATTGGGTTAGGTTAGGTTAGGTTACTTAGATTAAGCCGCCATGTCCTCATGGGATATTTAGTATCTGGCCGCGGCCACTTGTAGAACCTATCACAGGCTGCCCAACACCCACGATGGTTGAAGGACAGAGTTCAGCGAACCGGCCCGGACTCCTCCTGAAAGACTGGAAGTGTGGGACCGGGATTTGAGTCCGGATCCTCCAGGGTGGTAAGCCAAAGCTTTATCACGCGGCCATCCGGCCGACTTCCAACGTTGGGAATCACGGCTTTAGAAGAATTATGCATGTAATCTGTAAGAAATTATTGTAGATTTTAAAAATTTAGTATATATTGTTATTTTTTGGTATTCCATTTGATAAATGCAAATTCAATATTTTTCTGTTTATAAATTTTTTACTCCTGTAAAGGATGTTAATCTGATAAACTAACAAAAATAGATGCTTATGTATATAGAAACTAAATCAGATATATTTTTATAGAATATTTCAGATAAAACACACACTAAATTCTATTTTATGATAAATTTGTTGTGTTTTTTATGAAAAAAAAACAACTGAATATAAATTCAAACCAAAATAGTTCTCGATCCCATTTTAGTTTTAATTTTCGTTATTTACTTTTAATTTCTGTTCATTTAATTATTATAATAAATAAAATAAAAAAGATTAATTTACATACTTTAATTATTATCAAATAATTTAAATTTTATATATTTTACAAACACTCTCGATATTCGAGTTAAAAATCGATTACTTTACAATGAAATTACACGTTACTGTTTCCTACTAAATTTTTCTTTTCGCATTCAATAGTGGAAGGAAATGGAATTCTAGTAAGAAATTACTGTTAAATTTTTACATATTTGTTATTTTTGCAGCCCACACTAATCATATTTTCAATAACAGAAACAATTCTCTTTTGTGAGAACGAATTTTCATTATCCAAACCAAAATTTTTCCTGGTAAATTTAAATAAACGAATATGGCTTTCGTAACTGTTTCGATTATTCTTAATTAAAAAAAAATTATTATAAATAATTTCAATCAACTTATTTGGCAGTATATATATATATATATCTATATTTTTACACGAATTATAATATACAGTATTATATTCACGTATCTTCTGTTTACTCTTTCATGTCATGTACAGTTGTTCTTTCTTGTCAACTGCAATAATGGCAGTTGAGGAACATTTTATAGAAAAGACAGACAGACACGTCTATTTCTCTTGAATGATTTTAACTAAATAATTTACTCGAATAAAATTCAATAACAAAATTACGTTAGAGTTAATAAAATATTATTTCGAAGGGGAAACATGCATTTACATAGCTACAAACTAACTAAATAGTTATGACAAGTCTTGACTTGTCTTTATCATAAAGATAAAATTAAAATAAGACATTTTCAATGATAAATGATTGTGTGTGTCATCTTTATTATGAACATAATCATGTTGACTGATGAGCTATGGAGAAGACAAAGGAATGTCTTCTAATCTACCAATAAATTTATCCACATTAAACTTTATATCATATCCTTTCTAATTAAACTTTTATAAATTGATGAAGATAAACTTGCTTCTAATTGATAAACTTCTAAAAAAAACTGATATAATTTTTAATTTTTAGGGAATTATAACTTTATCACAGGTAAGAGAATTTAATTAAAATTTTAAAAAATATTTTTGGCTGATATTACAATAAAATAATAATAAAATTATTGTTAATCAATGTTACAGTTATTGATTTGACTTCTATACACATCCCGAAGGATTAAGTGATCTTCTTGATATCCTTGCAAGCAGATAAAAAGGATGATAAAGGTCAGAAGATATAGATCAGCATCTATTAATAGCATCAGTGAGCATTTGTAATGCAAAACAAAACAAAAAAAAAGACAAAATAGAATGTTTATGGTCAATCTATTAAATTATAAAATAGAACGAATTTTATAAATTAAAATATCGAGAGTTAATCTTAATTTATTCTTTGTAATATAAACATTTGATGGTTTAAACTAAATAAATTATTTAAATTAAATTTTAAAATGACACACGAAATGCCACATCTCGTACCTCTTTTGACTTTAATTAGCATAGGCAAATTTTAAACACAGTAATCAGAGACATCCTATCTGACGTGTTTTGATAGTATCTGCAAATCCTCCAATTCTTCCGATTGATGAATTAGTCGGATGCGATGATATTTAAGCACATAACTATCATCAGAACTTCATTATTTTGGTGAAAAATCTAGAACGAGTTTAGCAATTCTAAATTTTTCACCTAATTTAATACCGAATTCCAATAAATAATCTACTAAAATAAAAATAGTAGACGGACCACGTATTATCAAAAATAAACGACGACTTACTTTACATAATATAAGTAAAGAAATAATTGAAAAATATATTTTCCTTAGACTAATTGTGTTGGAACTATTCATTGTTATAAACTGTTAACAACAATAGATAATTCTGCCATAGATCAATCTATTCTTTACAGCTATAGAAATATCCTTCTCATCCTTTCGAAAATTCCATACATCATCTTGTATTCTTTATCAGTTACTTTATATCTCACGTAATATGTTGAATGTGTTATTTTTCATTATTTCCTTTCAAACTTTCATTTATCTTATTTTTTATTTTGTTCTCTTTCATCATAACTATGGATACGTATATTTTATTTTAATAAATATCGATTGACTGAGTTTCCCAATTTTTACTTGATATCTGGATTAATTTAATTAAGAAATTAATTACGATAACGATATTTCTTATTATAAATTAATTAATTAATTTCTTATTACAATTAATTAATTTATAATAAGAAATATAGTTATCGTAATTAATTTCTTAATTAAATTATAATAATAATAATTATAATTATGCTACGTTAGTAATATACGAAAAAGTACTTAATTATCAGTTATACTACTTTAGTAATATACGAAAAAGTACTTAATAAACACATTTTTATTGATCAGTATTTTATTTATATTTCATTGCATTATAAAATTATAGCACTGTTATACTGATAACAATTATAATAATGTTTATAATGCGATAATCGATTAATTTTCATTAGCTCAGATTAATTAAACTTTTCTGTAATTATTATTTAATACACAAGAATACATTCTATCGTTATGTCAAACTAGCATGCAAAAATAACGTTATAAATGTCTGTAGAAGTTAAAAGTTAATTTTGAATTTTATTACTCTCCGTCTATTCATTCCTTAATGCATTTTAAGAAGAACAAACACTTAAAAAAAGCAAAAACTTTTACTGAAAGGAAAAGTTTTTGCTTCTTATTTGTAAGGTAACTTTTCTTCGTTTTATATTTTCACTTACATATCTTCTGGTTAGGATTACAGTTTAAAATATGGAAGGTATTTTCTATCGACATGTTTTTCCTCTTCGTTACTTTCTGTACGCCGAGTCAGCAACTGAAAACTTTTAGTAGGTCTTATAAAATTACTTATCGAATTTTACGATAACAAAAATTTTTTGCAATATATTAAAGATGAAGAATAATAACATATTCTCCTAAGTTATAAATCGTATAATATTTATGAGTTTATACTTAGTTTAGATTATAAAATTATCATCATGAATGGGAACATTTATAATGTTTTCATAAATTTTTTACACATCTCAAGCAAGGAAAATTTAATTATTATTAATATTATATTAACTAATATTCGATTATTGGATTTGCATGAGCATTGCAGGAGATTATTAAATCAGTTCTTAAAGTTATTTAAGTTAATGCATATCATCTTGTTTCAGCAAACAGTTAGAAACTCGTTTAATGAATTTTGACATTTATCATATTTTTGCCATTAAAGTTAATCAATATTTGTTAATCCATGGTGGTTTTTTTTCTCTCAAAGAGTACTTGGTCGATTTATATATAAATTAAATTTGGAATTAATTTTATATGGTGTGTTTTAAGTTAAAAATTCATTTTTATAGAAAATTTTTGATTGAGAAACTTTCTAAAGAGGAAAAATATTCGCTCAGTATTCTAACTATAAAAAATTCTTCTCTGGTAGAGATTTAGATACATTAAGAAAAGTGTCTTGTGTGATAACAGAAAGAAAGAATTGCTTTAGATACTTTACACATTCGAATTTTAGAAGATCGATACTTTTTTTTTTCTTTCTTTCTTGAGGATGGTGCCAAACTATTTTTTCTTCTTTTTTTTTGGGCGTTATTTACAGTATTCAAGACTGTTTTAACGTAATTGTATATATACGAATTAATGCTTTACAAAATAAGAAAAATTAAATTTAAAAAATTTTAGATGAAAACCTGATTACAAAAACATTCTCGAACAAAAAAAAAAAAAGACTTTACGCGTTTAAATTGTCATTCTTTAAGAATTATACGAATCAAGAATGAATCTTTATCGATTTGTTTACTACGTCTTATCGCGAATTACATCGTTGATCTATTTAAAATAGCATACAAATCATTCACCGTCACAGTTAAAGTAGACTACACGCTGCTGTTACTTTCCTTACTCACCGCTACGAACGCTAACGTCTGAGATCAGTCCAATGCACGGACTGTTCTGATTGGCTGTGAGGTTTTGTAATCGGAACGTTCAACAAAAGTAAGGAAAGGAAGGTGACTTTGGCGAGTTAATCAGTTGAACTGCACGATTAGGAAGGAGAAGACGTGTTGAACGCTCGCTCCGTCTTGTCAATCGGAATTTTCCAACTTCAGAGTGTCTATTACTGCATCACCACTGCGTAGTGACCATACTACCAAATGGAGACGACTACCAAACCGTACTTTGTTGACAGAAAGAAAGAGTGCTTGTTGCATTACAGTAACTTCTCTTACGCTAACGGTAAGTATTTTTAAATTATAATTATACATATTTTCGAATTTTTTTAATCGGCATTACTATTGCCATCAGTTTTAAAGTAAACAGTAACCGTGAAAAGTTACGCTACTCTGTAAATGATACTTCACAACTATAGCAGAAAGATAAGCAGTGAAGCCGAACACTTTATATCTCTTGAGAATTGTGTTAATTCATTACGATCGAAAATTAATAATAATTTTAAAACTTTTATTATATACGTTTATGTACATTAAATTTTTGTAGAAGCTATACTATGAATTAATTAAAAATAATTATATGATCGATATAAATTTTGTTTTTTTATAGTTAATTTGATAAAAACTGAGAAAAACTTACTATTAAAATATTTTTATTTTTTTAATTTAAAGAATATATTTTATGATAACACAATTATAAAAATATAAAAAAAAGATAGAAAAATTTATTCAGGAGAATATAAACAATTAAATTAATTATAATTAGTTTTTCATAAAAGATTAAAAATCAATCTTTGAAAAGTCATATTTTTTTGGAAAACTTTCTGATAACTTATTTATTATTTTTAGTTCTAAATGGTGTTCAATTGTTTACATTTTTTTTTTGTGGTGTGGAAATTCGTTGTCACCTGTCGATGACAATTTTATTCCAGCTTTTCTAAACTAATACATTAAATTTTTAGTAATCAGTAATTGGAAGATTAATCTATTATTCTCTAATTCAGAATTTCGATGTACTTGCAAAATTTATGACTAAGCTATCTGATAAAAGAGGACGAAAAAAAAGAGTTATAAGATAATTAAAATCACAAAATAAATTTTAGTAAACATTTCGTTTTTATGCTAACTTTAAAGATGTATTGATGATACATATTTAATAATTTGAACTGTTTTATAACTTAATTTAAATATGCAAACTTTATTATATTTTAAAAAGGGTTTGAAACCTCATTAAAATTCTAAAAAGTTTAATTTTGAGGGTCTCTATCTTAAACACTCATTACTAAAATTATATAAAAACAAATTTTTATATATTTTCTATATAAATTTTACTATATTTTAATAAAACGTGAAAGTCGCGAATATATCATTCAAAACATTCTAAAAATAAATTAAACAACAAACTATAATATAATTAAAACTCTTGAGAATTTTTTAATTGTATGTTAAAATAATTAAAGAAAATAATTCTCATTTTTGTTGGTACTAAAATTAATTACTTCGCTTCCAGTTATGTGCTGTGATGATATGGGATACCATTAAATATTTTTGAAAATTTTAAAATTTAATAATTTATAACAGTTGTTAAAAGTGTCAAATTTTATTTCATATATTAATATTAAACATTATTTACTATGGTTTAATAAGAGATGCCAGTAATTTTTTAAGCATAAATAACATAAATAACCACCGAGATAGATTTAATTAAAGAAATCACCAGAGGCAATCAACCTACTCATAAAATTATTTGTGGAAGATCACATAATCGTGTATCTGAATAAACTGTTCTCCATGGACGAAGCAGTTGTCTAATAAGAACTTTTAATAGTGATAAATAATGTGTACATTATTTATTAGTTGCTAAAAATATATCATAAGTTTGAAGATCTCTCCTTAAATAAACTGCTCTGACATTAGTTATTCGCATTTAATTTTAAAATTATTTAATAAATAGTGATTAATGATGTGATATTTAATGTTTTGATATAGTATAAACTGCTTTTTTTAATGATTACAGAATAAACTTATCATTTAGCATCTATGTGATACAGTAGATAAATACGTGGAATGCTTGCTAATCAGGTATTCATCGAGTTCTGTGACTAGAATTATTCGTTTAATCGTTATGTAAGAAAAAATATGTTTAAATAAGAATTAAAGAAAGTACTTCTCTGTTATGAGTGTTGAAAAGCAGCTGAAAATGTCTTGAATAATATTTATGGTAATGGTTTATTATTCGGTTGACAAATCAAGATGAAATTCTTCTCGACAGAATTTTTTAGAAGTTTTGTGTAAGAACGTCAATAGAAATTCGACATATTTGATAATTTATTATTTTGTTATTTAAATTATTGCTGTTTCTAACTATAATATATAACATTTATTTCAGTTTTATAATGGTTTCTCTAAACTGAAGAGACTTATTAATGAATATTTTCTTGCTTCGAATAGATCGAAAAATGCAAGAATTGAGTGATGATGTTCGACAAATTTTCTTCTTATTTTTTCAAATAAAAAAAAAATTGGATTTTTTTCCCTTCATCGTTTTCTTTCATTTATTATTTCTTTTTTTATAGAAAAATAAAATAACATTGAAATTTTATCGTCCGAAAGAATTGAAGAGGAGAATAAATATTTATCGTGAAAGTAAAGTATTTAAAACATACAACAAAAAATTAATTAATTCCATGCACTGATTCTTCTCGAGTATTTATAATAAAAAGTAATTATTATTATACATTTTTCTTTGAAATTTTTGAAAATATTAACAGCTTAACAATTCCAAACATCTATTATACTCGTGTATCTATATCTATATTAATTCAAGTTTTTTCTAGTCCCCAAAAAATTGACTTTTATATTAAAAAAGCAAAAAAAGTAATTACTGTATATATATTCATAATTACTTTTTTTGCTTTTCTAATTTACACGCAAAATTTTTATTGATTCTTCCTTCATATAATTTCAATTTTTAAGTAAATCAACCGAAAAGTTTCAGATAGGAAAGCAAGAAAGCATAAGTTTTTCTTTTTTTGGTGATAATGAACTGTAGAGAATTAACTAGAAAATAAACACATAAAACACAGCTTGCTTGCTATATGTTATTTTTCAGTTAATTTAGATACAATCGAATAAAAAATTAACTGATAGAAAATTATATATTTTAATTTATAACACTACCATTAATTTTCTTTATGAAGAACTATAATATTAATGAATTTATATCAGATTTTCCTAGATTTATCTTTCATTTTTATGATAGATTAAAGTTCTTTGTAAAGAATTCAGATCCTATTTTCTCATAATGGCTCTTAAGCTATCTTTTAAAAATTCCTAATATTAGCTTTTCATAATTGTTCTGAATAAGATATTTGACTTATTGACTTTCGGTGGAGAAAACAGTAAAAGGTTTTAAACACAACGAAATTCATAAATTTATCATAACGCATAAATATCTTTTATGTTACATAAATGATGCAGTACGATAGTTAACGTAGGAAAGCCATTATTAACTAATTAAGAATCAGATTTCTCTTATAATTATTTGATGTATTCTGTTATACTGCAGTCCTTAATCTTATCCTAAAATACTTTTTTCTTGTTTATCTCTCTGTTCGAAAAATTTCTGGCAAGCAATTAGAAATTTTCACATAGAATAATTTAATAAAATTTACTGTATGGCCACCAGTTTGAAAAAGATAAAAATGATAAAATATTGAAGATTCCTCATAATCACAATCATATCTTTTTCTTTTTCAATTCTATTTCATTAAAGTTCTAATCATCGCAAGAATTACATGATAACAGTTAAATTTAAAGCGTACCAAACAAAAAAATACGATGTTAATTTATTCTTAAATTTTATTTTGTAGTATTCTATTTTATTTTTACATTATATTATAAGCTGATTCAATCAAAAACTATTTTTAAGTGAAGAGAAAAATAAGTGTCGATAAGAGTTAAATAAAGTAACGCAGTATCCCCCCATCATAATTACGTTGCAACTTTTATAAACTGAAGTGTTTTACACTCGAGATAACTTTTAAACACTCGTCGCTTTTATAATCAACCACAGTAACGTTTAATTGAAGAAAGTGAATTTCTTAAATTCGCTCATTAATTAAATTTATCTGAATTGTGTTTTTATATATTTTTTATTATAAGATTAAAAATGTGTAAACTGTTTTTCTTAATCAGTTACTACTTGATTATTACTATTGATTTAAAATATGTTTCTTATGTTTACAAGAAAAAATACACATATTAAAAAATACTTTCATCTCTAATTAATTCTGAATTAAACTCTTTTGAAGAAAATTTAATTATTAATATTTAAAATTTTATTTAAACTATTTGAAAGTAATATAACATTGAAAAAATTGTCTGTTGTTTATTCTCAACTTTATTTGATTTATTTATAAATATTTTAAGAACAAAAATATGTAATAAAAGCAATAGCTTTGTTTAATATAGAAGAATTAATATTGGTTAATTTAAATTGTAAGTCAAATAAAAATAATAAGATTTTAAAGAATTTTCTGTTATAAATAAATAAATTCTTAAATTATATAAAAAAATTAAACAAAAGTTTAAAGTTTTTTGAATTTTTATTATAAGATATTAATTTTTATATCGATTTCTTTTATATGAACCTGAATTGCAAAACTACTAAACATCTTCGTGTGGTTTCGAATTTTTAAAATAAATTCAACAACAACATCACGCCCATATTCTTGTGAGAGGGTGGTCAGCACTCAAAGAAGGAAAAATAAATAAATAAAATAAAATAAAATGAGGGAACACTCAAATCGTCTTTTATTCAGTCCAGTTTTAAATTCATGTTTGACACTCCGGTTTCCTTTATTTTTGAGTTTTGAAAATAAAAAAAAAATTTTTACCATGTTGGTGATCAGCTAAACAGTTTGGTGGAAGGGTGCTTCCCTTGAAGGTCCCAGACAACCTCGAGCACTACTTCGTCAAGCTCCTAAATTCGGGCCATTATGGCAAAGTTAAACTACCAACAGCTCAGAAAGATCATTGGAGCATGTAATCATCCTTGCCACGTAAAGCCCTGGGCCCGAAGGGAATAAATAAATTCAACTTAAACAATATAAAATAATTATAGTTATCACAATAATATATAATTTTACTCTTAATGTTTTCTTTTTTTTTTTTTTTAAAAAAGTTGCAAATCATGTAACGCAATTCCTTACGTCACAATGAACTTTTTATTGATAAATAAATGTTTTTATTAATCTTTTTTTCTATTGGTCCAAGAAATAATTTTCAATTCGAATTTGGCCATTAACAAAAGGTTTGAGTCGTGTCTGTTATAAAATTTTAAATAAATAATTTTACATAAAAATTTAATTACTAAGTTAATCATTTTATTTCTTATTAAAAAACGGAATTTAATATTTGAATAAATTTTCAATTTATATATAGAAATTAAATCGAAAAATCGAAATTTATAAGAAAATCATCTATCGTCATCTTTCCATATTTAATCTAATTTATTCACATAGAATAGAAATATTTATTTTAAAGAAAAAAAAAGCTTTTTTAAAGATATTTTTTTTGTGCTTTAAATAAGTTTTATCACTTTAACTATTGATCAATTCGCTGTTTCGTTTTGTTTTGGTCAACTTGATGATTTTGTTATTTCTATTTACTTAAAGGATCGGATTCTATAAAATTTATTTTACTAGCATATAAAATTTCTCAATATCGGCATATAAAATTTCTCAATATCGGCAAAAATTTGTTTATGTTCTGATGATATATCACTCTAAAAGTGTCAATATAACATCGTAGATATTGATAAATTTTTTAATATCTACGAATATATACGTTGTAAGTAACCGAAAATCATGGTAGAATGTGTTATACATCGAATATTATGTTTCTTAATTTAGAAAATAAAATATTGAAATAATATCCAAAAATCTCCTTATGATAAGGAGAAATTTCTTTGTATGTTTAATATAAAAATAAAAAAAAAAATATTTTTATTGTTGAAAGAGTTGATAATATAAATAAAAACTTAATTGTTAATCATCAAAAGTGATATTTTAATTTCAGTAAATTAAATATATCGATTTAATGTAAATTTTCGACAACTTCAAACTGATACTTAAACATCAGGAATTTAATACATTTAACGACATAATTCTTGTTAATCTTTCTGAATGTCATTTTTATCCATCAATAAAATAATACTTTCGATATACAAAACTAATTAAGGATTATCCTAATTATATTATTTCGTTTAAATTTAATACAATGTCAAGACATCGCAAAGAAAGTTAATACTGTTGCACGTATCTTCTCACTGCAATATAGAATTACTGTAGCTTTATTTAAGTTATCTAATTATTCGTTTCCAAAATTTGAAATTATTGTGGTTAATTTACATTTACAGTCTTTCTTTAATGATGAAAATTATCGTCATCAGAAGCATTTCTTATTTATCCACTGCTGGATATGTGCCACCTCCTTTTGTTTTTCCACATGCACCTATCTTGTGCAATCTGCATCTATTAGCAACCAGTTACTTTTCTTATATCATCTTTCCATCGTTTGTATTGCCTGCCAGGATATCTTTTCCCTTGCCTGGGTTGTCACTCTGTAATTCTCTTTGTCCATAGATTATCGGTATATCTCGCTATGTGGCCTTACTGCTTCTATTTGCTACCAATATGTCTTCTACTTTGGTATCTTCTCTTATTCATATGTTGGTCTTGGGTGCCGAACACCTCTTACTACTTCTAATTGCTACCAATATGTCTTCCATTTTGGTATCTTCTCTTATTCATATGTTGGTCTTGTGTGCCCAATGCCTGTTACTGCTTCTAATTGCTACCAATATATCTTCTACTTTGATTTCTCTCTTATTCATATTTTGGTTTTGTGGTCCCGCCTGGAAATCCTAGCATGTATTTTTCCCTGCTTCTTTTGTTTGTTGCTAGTTTCTGTTCCATTTTCTTTGTAAGGATTCATGTTTCAAAGCCACACCTGAAGAGTTTCCTTCTGAGGCATATCGGTATCCTATTGTTTCTTAGGAAATTACTGTATCAATGATGACAAGGTTCTTAAAATTGCGATATACTGCTTTTAAAAGATAAAATCATTTAGAATCGACCAACATACGTGTTGAAAACATTCATAGTAGCAAAAAATCGATTAATAATATTCGAATGTTTATAAAACTTTCTAAGTAGGATAATTACAATTTCAAATCACAATTCTATCTGGAAAGTGTTATTTTCTTATCCATTTATACCAATTTATAAATAAATTATTTCCTATATGAGAAATGAAAGAAGAATGAGAACGGAAGCTTCCATCAATCGCTTAATATTTCCTTATTAGATTGAAAGAAATTGTCTTCTTTCAATCTTTCAAACAGGAAAAAGTTTACAAAGAAATTTTTACAATCTATTCAAGTAAAGAAGTTAGATTATGGATTTAGCAAATCGAAGGTATGAAAAACTGCTATTCTAAGTTAAAATTTCCATAATAAAATGTTTTACATTCAAATATTCAGTTTAATATTTTCCTTAAGCTAAGTGTTGAAGGCAATTTAAATTTCTTCCTAAACCCTTTCTTTAAATGAATTTTAATAACGACAGTTTATCTATTTTGATTCATTTAAATAACTCAACTTTTTTTCAAATTAGTTTGATAATTAATTTTACTAAAAGCTTGATTTCTTTTATTGCCGTTGATGTTAAATGCATAAAGACGTTACAAAAATAGTTATCTGTAACAATTCAAATTTATTTCCACTAAAACTAGAAACAAAACTGTTTTATCTACATTTTCGTTAAAAAAAAAAAAAAACAATTATTTTCTGAATCTGTTTAACGTTTTTTTTTTCTTTCTTAATACGCCAGTTGCATTAGTAATTTTTTAAAAAAATGACAGACTATCCGAGATGCTGTGGAATATCATTTTAAAACTGTTTCCAGGAAGTAGAAAAATACGTATTTATGATCTTTCTTTTTCAATATTTTTTTTGAGCTTTAGCAGAATGCCTAAGGCTCAAAGAGACATTCAAACACTGAAGATGGAATCTTTCTCTAACAGTATAATTTATTTTTTTTTCCTATCATTCCATCGTCACTACTATATTACTGTTAACGTTATTTATTATTAGTTTTATTTATCATTGGTACAAAACATTTTCCTAGTTATTTTTCCATCTTTGATTCGCTTCGAGTCATTTCTAATGTTTTTGCAGAATTTTCGCCAGCGGTTTGATTGCCGAATTAAATTTTCTTTTCAGCTAAAATTTTTAATTTGATTTACATAAAATAATCTTTGTTCTAATAAATAAAAAAAAAATCCGAAAATTTGTTTCTTCTATTAAATTCGAATAATTTTAAATCAGATATACCAATGAACACTTGCATTCAAAAATTAATTTAAATTTCAACGTGTATATATAAATTTTACTTACTATTAACCAAACATTGTATGGAATTTAATTTAATTCTTGTTTTATAATTGGATTTTCTGATTTATTTTCTGATTCGATAGATTTTAAAGCTTTTTCGAATTATTGTATTGTTATGATAAGATTTATAGTTAGAAAACTGCTGATGAAATTTTACTTTTTAAACAAAATGCTGATAAATCCTGAATTAACTCATTTTTTCCCCTTTTCTTATCCTATTATGGAATTATGATAACTGAAGAAAAATGAGTAATACATTTTTAAAAATTTCCACATTTTATTTACAAACAGACAATCAATACATAAACGAGGAGAAAAGAAACAATCTCTGAACAAACAGCTTTAATGTGTAGAAATATTTATTCGTGCAAATGATGGAGTAAAATCGATCCGCGTTAGAATTTCATGAATATTTTGTTGATTTTTCCCCAATTTCTCTTTTATTAACAAAAATTGAATATTTTCGTAACTAAAAGAATGAATTATCCATCATAAACGATTATATTATAGCCTTCCAAACAAAAAAAAAACTTAATTTTCCACTTCATTGTTTGCGTTATAACCGTACGAGATATAACGCGAAAAAGTTATATATTTTAATATTTGCATTTTTTTTGTGGTTCCATAACAAGTGTATTTATTTAAAGTTTTCTGCTTTGCGTAAATTTAATATATGTATCAATACTTCCATCTTACGTTTAGCCTTGAAACGTCCGAAGACTATAATTGATGAAAACTGCTGAAAGTATCATATGTATATGATCTAAATTAGTAAGTTTTATTATTTTTAGAATATTAATTTATTGTTACTGTATACCGTATATTAATCTTTATATATAGACATCAATTCTAATATTAAATTTGCTATTATTAATTAGTTTATTAACGGTTTTAAATTTTATTGAAAATAAACATTTATTATCGGAAAATAATGATTTTCCTGAAGGCGGCTATTGTTCCAGTCAATAAACCTATAATTTATGAATTAAAAAAAAAAAGATCAAATTATTATTCTAAAAATAATTTTATTAAAATTTTCCTTCACAAATGCTGAATATTTTAAAATTTCCATACATGCATGAGAGAGAGAGAGAGAGAGAGAGATTTAAAATTTTAATTCTCAAAGTAAAATGAATATTTATCGAAAAAAATTAAATTAAAAAATTGTTTAATGAAAAAATATTTATTTGTTTTTATATTGAAGACCGTATTAAGGAAAAAAGTTTACTCCTATACGGCTAGGATATTTTTTAAACTAAAAATTCAGTTTAAAAAATTTTTTTTATCGAAGTAAATTTAGCTTTTGTAAACATTAATTCAAGAAATTGTTCGAGATGAAAATAGTAATAAAATAATAATTTTTTACTGTATTCTTGTTTCATTAATGTTTTCTTCAGGTTTGTTTATATAGTATTAAGTATATTTTATTAACTGTGTTATATAAATATTTTTAGAATTTTTTTTAGATTTATTTGATTAAAACAATCTAATTACGTTGTTTCTGTCATCTTACATTAAAATTAATTAAAGGACAGAATTTCCTTTATTAAAATTAAATTATTTAATTTTCTATTTATTATATACTATTAAAAAAGAAAAAAAATCTAAACAATTTTTCTTACTATTAAAATATTTACATAAACAGAAAACATGAACTTAATAATTAAATTCTTCTCTGACATTGATTCCAAAGTTATAATTCTTACAATAACATATATAATAATTCCATTATGATGTATGGCATACATCATTATGTAATTTAAAAAAAAAAAAATACTATGTAAATTATTAGCTATACGAAACTGATTAGAGAGAAATTTATTTTACAGGCAAGATTCTACTTTGACTGCCACGCGTTTTCGCTGCGCGTATATATCGAGCTTGAATAAAGTGACAGGTTTAAGGCGCGCAGTAACGCGACTTATTATTCATAGACGCGTCGCGCTGGACAGACGTGAAGCAGTCAAAGTAGAATCCTATTATAACGGCATATGTAATTTAATTAAAACATGCTACAAGAAAAATTAAATTAAATAAATTTAGAATATCAATATAATTTCTATAGTTGTTACTTTCCAAGTCTAATCTATTTATGAAAATATTATTTCCTCGTAATTATATTTTCATGATATATAATACGATTTTAAAATAAAGTAACTATTTTTATTTATTTCTTAGTTTGATGATAATCGATCTTGTTAAAAGACTGCATTTGATAAATTTTTGTTTTATCTGGTATTAAAAATGTTATTTTCTTTTATTTAATTATAAATAATGCATTAATATAAAAGGCTGAAAAGTTATTATGCATTTTTTTTTTAACTTTACATTCCTATCTTGTTTTAAAGCGTAAATATTTCTATTTTTTTCTGGATCCTCTTCAATTCTAGAGAAAAATTTAGAATTCTCTGAAAAATTTTATTCATTCAACCCATGAATCACAGTTCTAATTCCGTATTTGAGTAAGAATCGTGCTACTATAGCAAAATTATAATTACTTGGATATTGTTATTTTTTCCAGAATGTTTTTCGACAGAAACCATATTAGAGAGAGTTTTGAATTTAAAAAAAAAAAGTTGATATTCTTGTTTATAATCATAATGTACAGCCTCAGATCTACTTTTGTTTTAGCAGAGTAAGGTAAGAGCTTGGATATTGTTATTTTTTCCAGAATGTTTTTCGACAGAAACCATATTAGAGAGAGTTTTCAATTTAAAAAAAAAAAAGTTGATATTCTTATTTATAATCATTATGTAGAGCCTCAGATCTACTTTTGTTTTAGCAGAGTAAGGTAAGAGTACAAAAAGATCAACATCCTGAGAACCCCAAGAATATACAAACATCCAGACAAAATTTAAAATTTACTTTAATAATTGTTATATACTTTTCTTGCTCGGACTATAAAAAAATCTCAAGCATTTATTTGTTCTTATCCTCGAAACATGGATAAATTCTAAATAAATTGTTATCATCATCAATATATAAAAATTATGAAAGTATGTCATATTTTTTGCAATCGAATAGCCGAAAACGTTTTCAAAATAAATTTGTGTTATTTTCCTACTTTTGTGCTTTTAGTTTATTTGAACAAAAATAATGCTTAATGCATAAAAATATCATATGATATTAGAAGCTGCTTTAAAAGAATAAATTAAATGAAGACTTTAATGGATTTGATTCCCCGTTTAGTTTCTATGGTTGTTGAAAATTTTGTTATATTCTGGACAAATTAAATAAAAATTTCCTTCTAAGCGGCTTTCATGATTGCTCTGAATTCTATGAATTATCCTTGTTTCAATAGGTAATCACCACCTACTAATTCTATTGTGCATAGTGACTGCCCACTCTATTTATGAATGTATATCATATACACTCTAATTATGAATGTATATCATATTTTTTGCATTTTTTCGCTCATTTCTGATATATTTTTTTATTACAGTATACAAAAGTAATGGAAAAAGAAAATTAAACAAATTTTATTGTAAATCTTGAATAAAAATTCCGAATTGATGCAGTACAATTATAAAGCGAAGAAAAAAAAAATTAATAGAAGAATAAAAATTCCGGTTCGGATTTGGTAGTAAACATCGTTAAAACCAGGAAAAATTAAACGATATTTCAATCTCCGTTGTTGTTATAATTACTGTCCGTCCAGCTTAGCTGCGACCATCTACGCAAGTAGGCGGGCGCTAACTGAACGAGTCCAGTGACAAAATAGGGATGACAGCTTCGCACATGGATGTTTTCAAATCAAGATAAATTGGAAAAAGAAAATTAAACAAATTTTATTGTAAATCTTGAATAAAAATTCCGAATTGATACAGTACAATTATAAAGTAAAAATAATAGAAGAAAAAAAAAAGGCGCTTTATATTCGAACTTTCGAAAGAAAAATCGATTATAAGACGGTTCTTTAATGATCCATCAACTTGTAATATACATTAAATGCTAAGTAAGTTTGCGATACATTATTTATGGCCCAATTGAATTTTGCAACACATAAAATCTGATTTTTAATTAAGATTGACATTTACAAAAAACAGCATTATTACTCTATAGTATTAAAATAAGTTAATAATAAGTTCTTTATAGGTAATGACCAGCATAAAATTTCCTTTATTTACTGCTAAATCACATATATAACGAACTAATTCACATTTTTCTTTTATACAAGATATATTGCACTTAATTATTGCCTAGATTTACGCTATTAACTACAAAAAATATATAAATTTGATAAATCGAGTATCAGGGATCACTATTTTCGATGAATACTAAGAGATTCCAATATTTATGATCATCAGCATAAGTGGGAGCGGCTCATGATGGGCAATGTGATGCTCACGCTAATTAGTAGTAAACAGGATTTCAAACGATATCAAAACATCAAATAAAAATATATTTCTGATCAAGTATATGAGATATTTCTATATCATAGATTAGTTTCGACGTTGGAAATAGTATATTTAACAGAACTTAATATATTAATTCAATAATATTTATCTAATAAAATATAATCATTACATACATCCGGAATAAAAAAATAACGATACATTTTTTTAGTAAATCTTTTACCTTTACTTAATAATCGTTCTCATTCACACTCTGAATCATTGTTTGTTGAATCATGTCAGTCAATGAAATACAGAGTGGTTCACACACTTCTTCTATAATTGCGTCTTTATCCCAGTAAGCTGCGTTATTATACCGACTCGATTTTCCTTTCGCGTTTGGACTCATCCACCTTAGCTAGGCGCGGCTTTCGTGGACGGACATTAGACTAAGACATCACGTGACGATTATTCTAAGGGAAAACTCGTACTATACAGATTATAGATATTATGTTTTTGGATAAGCAAAAAAATCCACAAATGAAAGTGGCTTATAGCGAAAAAATAATGTTTTTAGTTAATTTCACTTCGCAGAAAATTTTATATATAAATTGATGAGAGAAGAAAAAAGATTTAAATGACATTTTAAAGTAGTGTACCGGACTGGCCAACACTCTTATTGCTTCTCACCCGACGCTGTGATTAGCTTGGAAATGATTCGGCTTTCCACTGAATGATCCAGGTCGGTTCCACTCATGAAAATGTTTTCTCATGGAGCCGGGGTTCGGCTCGTCGATTCTCATCCTCCACAATCCGGCTGGTCCTTCCGCAGGGATGGGCAGCCTGTGGAAGGGCTTATTTCGTCTCTCACTTTTTATTGTTGTAAGAAAATGGTGTCACCTGTTGACAAAAAAAATCAAAGCAACAATAGAGGATTCGGAATTTAAATAGGAGCTAAACAATCTCCAAAAACATTTTATATATTTGTATTTTTAATCTAGAATACATAAATATGGAATCATTAGTTAGATTTAAATTGCATAATTAAAATATAAACGTAAAATATGCTTTTAATATTTTTTAGCTACAAAATATTTTTCTGCATCCACATTTGCGGTTTACTATTTATTTAAAAAAAAAACAGATAGGGGAAGTTTGGCTTGATAGGATTATTTAAATATTATATCATAAATTTAATGAAATTAATAGTTAATTGCTTTTATTATTTTCTATTTACAGAATATATCGGATAAATTAACATATCAAATTTATTGCTTTCAGCAATTGTAAAATTACATTAACCAGTGTTGCTAATACAGTGAAACCCCGATTTTGAAACTTTTCAGGGACCGGCCCGAAAAGTCGAACGAGCCGGGAAAACACACGAAACGGGAACTCTGATGACGTCATAATAAAAAAGTTATATAATTAAAACGTAGGAAGAGGGAAAGTTTTACATTGCATGTATAGGAAAATGCTCGGACTTCCGAAAATAGACGTTTAAAGCGGGAAAGTCGTACGATACGGGAACGCACGAGCGGGGTTTCACTGTATATTATACTAGCTGAAACCCGCAAATTTTCTGACGTCATAATAAAAAAGTTATATAATTAAAACGTAGGAAGAGGGAAAGTTTTACATTGCATGTATAGGAAAATGCTCGGACTTCCGAAAATAGACGTTTAAAGCGGGAAAGTCGTACGATGCGGGAAAGTCGTACGATACGGGAACGCACGAGTGGGGTTTCACTGTATACTCAATCTAATTATTATTTAAAAAATATCTGAAACTATAATAAAGTATGCAATCATTGTTTTATTTTATAAAAAACAATGATAGCATAGTTTATTATATTTATTAATAGTATATAATATTACATATTAATATATTGATAAATAATTATATTATTTATAATATTCTAGATCAATATCTTTAATATAATCACCAATAAATTTTTCTCTCAATATACAAATTTGGTATACAATATTTTGAATTATGTCAGAAGTTGCTAAGTCTAACTAATGTAATCCTTTAAATAAAGGAATTATTTTGTATCTATTAGTTTTTAGTAAAATAAATATAATAATAAAAATCCATAATAAATGTATTTTAAACACAATATTGAATTTTTTCATTTTTGGAATTTAATTTCCAGAAAATCTGATTTATTTTACTAAATAATTTTTCAGAATCAAAACTTTTATATATTTATATATATATACTATTGATCATTATAAACAATAAGCAAAAGAATAATCAATCAGTTAATTAATTATAAACAATCAAAGGGTCTCTTGCAGAATAATTTTTTAATAATTAATTGCATCATTCATGAAAACTGATTTACACATGTATGGATGTTTAAAGTATTAATGAAAACAAGGGCTAACTTTATACCATTGGTAATAAAGACTATATGCAATTTCTATTTATAATTTTTTTTAATTAGATAAGATTCTATTTTTTATTAAAAACTATTTAGATTACTGCATTCATTGATCATTAAATAAATAAAGTCTATAAAACAAAATTATTTATGAAAATTCTAAAATCTTCATAAATAATTCTGTTCTGTTTTTGCTAGATATTTTTCTTTATAGTTTATGTTTAGCTGATGATGGTACTGAGTACTGAAAACGTTTCTAAGTAATAACGTTGTTCTTTTAAATGTTACTGCAGAGGTTTTATAGAGTATTTATTCTATTTTTTAATAATTAAATTCTAAATTAATGATAGTAATCTAGTAATATGAATGTTATATACTTTTATAATATATTTATTTAAAATATATATTATTCTTACCTGATAATAATATTTTAATACCCAGCACAGTCCTTTAACATATGATGTTGCCTAAAATCATTTATAAATTCTAAGTTTTAGAAAATTTAAATTGTTTAGGTATTATTTAATATAAATTTAAAATAATAATAAAGAACAAGATAAAACAATCTATTTTCATAAATGTACAAAGCAATTACTCTTTATCACAAAGATAAAATAGCACTGGCTAGAATTTGAAGTTCAGCCATGGATGATAACATTTCTAAAAATTCTGTATTGTTCATATAATAAAGAATTTCTTTTATTATTAAAATTTGCTTGATTTTAAAGATTATATTTTCCACTTAAATATATGAGATCAGAGTCCATACAGCACTATGACAAAGTATAAAATCGTTTTATTGCTCATAGTGCTGTATGGACTCTGATCTCATATATTTAAGTAGTATATTATAAGCAAGCGGTTTTTTTCAATTTTAAGTATAAATTATATTTTCATAGATCCTTTTAGTTATGATACAGAATCTGTCAGTGAAAATATCCAAGAACAATTTATTGAACTAAAATACAATAATGAATTAAAATAAAAATTTGAAAAAAGTGGAATAACTGGATTATGGCAAATATAACTAAACAGCTGTATTCAAGCATATAGTCTGAAACGGCTAGAATACTGTTGTTTTTTCCAACTTCATATTTGGTAGAAGATGGATTTAGTGCAGTGAATATCTTGATAAAAGAAAGAAATAGAATCTATATATGTATTCAAGGAAATATTAAAGTACATCTCACAAATTTTAATCTGAATATAAAAATTCTAGCAGAAAAACATCAATCTTAAGGGTCACATTAAATAAATAATGCAAATAAAGTATCATTTTAATTTAATATTTTTGGAAAAGAATACAGGTGCAATTGATTTGAAAAATAGCAAAAAAGGGGAGATACAAGAAAAAAGTTGAGAAATTCTGATTCGAATAAATGAAAATATAGTCTTTAAAATCAAGCAAATTTTAATAATAAAGAAATTATTTATCATATGAATATTACAGAATTTTTATTCTTTTGCATCAGCTTGAACAAATGATTAGATAAGCTTTTATATATAGCAAAAAATGTCTTAGGAATGACTCAGTAATGAAAGTTATTTACATAATTTACCAATGTAGCAATGGCAGCTAGAACACATGGTACTTCTGTTTCTCAATCTGCCATTCAGATTTTTCCAATTTCATAGTAGACAATGGAATTTCTGCTATAAAACAGTTATACTGTATTATGTAGTTACACATATGATTTTAAATGCCTTTTTATGAATGTTTAGCATTTATTTATTACAATTAATGCTCATATTTTTGATTTTCTTGATATTTCACATTTGAAAAAATTTGTAAATCCAGGAACTCATAAATCAAGAACTATCTGTACTAATAATATCAAATTTCCATATATTTTGACTTTTGATAACTGCATATATACTTTAAATAGGATTTCATAGATAAAAATCAAAGCTTTAATTAAAACTAATAAAAGTAAGTCAGGTTATCTGTTTGCCAGTTGCAATTGGCAGGCAAACAGATAATCTGACTTAACTTGACAAAATCCAGACAGGTGATAACATTGTTCTAATATCAGAAAGAAGCACTCTAGGAATGTATCTCTATTTATAACACAAGACCCATGAGGGTTTTTGATTTCGATTAAAATTGCAATTTCAGAAATCTATAGTGTATATAAAGAGTTTTCCTTTTGTTTTCAACCAATGAAAACAGAGATCAAACAGTCATGCTAGCAATGTTAGCTGCATTAAGTTTCATTTATTTGTTTCATTATTATTGTTTTTTGATTATGATAGTAACTAATTTGAATGTAGGACATATGGATAACCAGTTTATCATCAAGGAAGTGAGATTATTTGCCATATTCATCAATATTTTAAAAATGAGAAAGTTAAATGAAGGGCTTTTGCTATCAATAAAAAGACATATATAAAAATTACATATAGCATATATGAGACTTGAAGCTATCATTGTAATATGAAAATTATGTATATTTTAAAGGAAGATCAACTGTTAGGTACAGAATTTTTGGTAAGAAGAAACCAAGAATTTAAATAATAATTTTGATAAATCATTAATTCTTTATCATCTGATAATGAAAACTTTTGTTAATTAACATAAAACAAAATCTTTTAAGAATTATAATAATTTAATTCAGTCCATTTTTAGGGCCATCATATTTTGCTAAAAGAGTTATTATATCATTTCATATTAAAAAATATAAAGCCTTTTTTTATGTACAATACGTAAAATAAAATCAATGACAATGATTAAATAAAAATAAATTATTATTTTAATATTCACTGAAATAAATATTTGAGAAAAAAAGGTTAATTATCACATTTAATAAAAATTTTTACTATATTATGAATATTCAAAATAATTAACTTTTTGTTAATTGCCACTAAACAGTATAGATTAATAGGCCAAATTAAACAATATTTTCATCTTTGTTTAAATGCTATAACATCATGTGATAATTTTTTTTAAGAAAATTCTTAGTATACAGACTATAATTCTGGCATTAAATAAAGTATGACTGTATATGCAAAGTTTAAACACATCCATTTTATTCAAATAAGATAGGTTGAATAAACTTAATTAATATACTCATATTTATTTAACTATTGATAATTATTATTCTAAATAAATAATAATTAAAATATTTTTTTACCACATCCTGACGAAATTTTATATTTGAAGGCGATACATCAAACTTTTGTGCATAGTATCTATCTTTCCACCCAGGTTCCCATAATCTGTAAAATGATATTATTCTATTAATTTTTTTATTAATCAATTCTTAAATTTAAATATTTCTCAAAATTTGTTGTTATACTTTAATAACATATATTAAATTAAGAAAATATTAATTATTTTTTATTTCAATTAAGGTAAATATCAACAAAATTTACAGCAGTTTCTTAGCTTATACAAAACCAACTTATACAAATTTGACTTTATATTAAAAAATTTGATTTGCAAAATATTTAAATCATCATTCTTATAAACTTAGTTTACAATACAGTACTGTAAGTTTATACAGTAGTATGGCACTAATAGTTGTGGTATTAATATAATGATAGTTGATGTTGTTATCTCAGTTAGAATATTTAGTAAAATTTTGGAATACCATAATAATTATCATAATATAAAGTAAATTGTATATGTGGATTATATTATGATAATTATATCTCCTGTTATATAACTTAAATTTTACATAATAATTATTTATCTATATATATCATAGTCCTGGATTATAAAATTATAAAAAAATCAAGCCAATTACCAGGAAACAAGTCTTCTTTATTACCAAAATATGTTTTTGACTTTAATCGTAGATCAGTATCAGTTTACAAAAGAATTTCGATTCAGAATGGAATAATGTGCACATGTTCTAATATATTGAATTTGAATTAAAATAAGCAATGTTCTATATTATAAAATAATAAATAAAATATAACAAAAAACTATATAAAAATAAATTATATGTTTAATATTAAATTAATTAATAGTAAATCTTATACATTGAAGTAATAGTGTGAATTTAAAGTTACAATGTTAGATTGGTTTCAAATGAGTCAATGTCGCCACAAATTCATGCCAGGGAACGATCTTGAGACAAGCTTTGGTTGCCAATGTTTCACTATCATGTCCCTTTGAAATTATGCTAGGTTGTCTTATAGGGAATGACCAGTGACCAAATTACTGGTCCACACATTTCAGACCAAATGTGTGAGGAAAAACGAAGTAATGGACGAATTGAAAATCAAAACAATGAGGAATGGATTTCATTATATATGTCAGAAGCTTCAATGTTCTGTTCTATTTTGTCATTTGCAAACACATTGATGACAAGCAACAAGAGTATAAAGTCTCTCATAACAAGTTAGCAACCAATTGAATAGATTTTGATGTCATGTCATCAGCAATCTGATCAACTCATTTTGTACCAGCATTAGGCTTACATCTAAATCATCTATTTAGATTAATCATTATCATCAAAAATTATACTGCTTTTTTAAAAAAATGTTGATGAAATGTTTTCCACCATTATGTGGTAAATGACTATGATTATAAAAGCTTGTACCTATCAGTAATTGAACCAGCCACCCTAACACTACAATGCTTAATACTATAGAAATCCTATGACACATCCCCTACCAGAACTGTAGTTCATATGAAAGAAGAGAAAGTTGTAGACATACTGAAGAATAGCATCTGTTTAATATTTGTTGGATGGCTAAGATTTCATATAAAAACATTGTTTTTTCTTTGATTTCACATAAGAAATGAAAAGTTGTAAAAAGTATAAAATTTGAAAAAAATGTTCACATCAATAGAATGAAAATGAAAAACGTAATAAATGATCAAAATTTCAAAAGATTTTGATGAAAATTAAGTGAGATTTAACAATGTAAATTTTTTGCATATTAATTAATTTCCAATAAATCATGGACTTCAATGGATTGGTAGTCTACAATTTTCTAATTATCTTTTTTGTCCTATATCTTACCATATCTGAGTTATTATTTGCATGAGTTTTAAAGGGATATTTATTTCAAGGTCAAAAAAAGAGAATGATCAGTTTAGGTTTATTCAGTGTAATCTATATGCTATAGTGTGTCAAAAGCAAAATTACCTTAATTGTTAATTTAAAATGATATTAAGATTGAATCATTCATCTGTATCACCCTGTATATACATCTAATGATAGTTGAAGATTTATAACTTAAATTAGAAACAATTATCAAATTAATAACATTAATTTTTAAAAGAATATTATTTTTAAGTTAAATTTCAAAAAGTGTGAAAATTTTTTAGAAAAATAATATATTCATATTAATCCAGCAGTGGTGTCATCTTTTTCCAAACATATTCAGTTTCATAATGGTTGTCCATGTTTTTATTTAAAAATTTTCACTATTTTTTTTAATATAAATCTTCCAATAGAATTAAAGTTTTAGTTTCTGACAAGTATTAACTTTATAATGCAAAAAAATCATTTTTCTAAGTTATTTTGCTGATTTTTAATTAATATTTATGTAATTTAATACATCCTTATCAAAATTATGTAAACAAAGGATCATATTTCAGACAGTCCTAAATTTTTTTCTGACATGAAAACAAACACAGCTCCTGTTTCATTTGTAAACAGATGGGTGGAAATGAGGAAGTTGAAAGTCATCATCCCATGATGTGCCAAGTGGGAATGGCATGCAATTGAGGCCCTTGTCAGTACACAAATTCTTATACCTGTAAGAATTTGTGTACTGATGAGGGCCTCAAAGTTAGGCCAAAAACATTTTAATATTAGAAAAAATTTTTTCTTGCTATGTGATCTGTCTGAATATTAAAGCATATTGATAAAAACAAGAAGTGTTAAAAAGCTATAATGAAATTTCACATTTGTAATTACAAATGAATAACTAGAGGATCACATGTATTCACTAATAAATGTATTAACAAACAAAAATATGTA
The DNA here is from genome assembly GCA_000484575.1 of Olivierus martensii. Lineage (NCBI taxonomy): Eukaryota > Metazoa > Arthropoda > Arachnida > Scorpiones > Buthidae > Olivierus > Olivierus martensii. The sequence goes on along the minus strand of AYEL01081993.1, from coordinate 74,149 downwards.
TATGAAGGGGGAAGCAATTTGAAAATTTTGTTGAATATTTATACAACTTTTGTTTCAAAATGATATACATACATACATGCATACATAATATATATAATATCAATAGTTTTTAGCAATGACTACACTTAACATTTGGCACAAATTTACATATTTCTAACAACAGTGTTTTACAATACAACAGCATATAATATAATTAAAAAATATTAAATATATAGTCCAATTTGGATGGAGAAAAGGAAAGTTGGGTATGAAGGGCCATTGGACATCTCAAGAGCAATGTAAACAAAATATCAGTTATACACATTTTCATTCCTAATATGAACATATTAAATACAAATTCTTTAAAATGATTTTCAATATTTACCTCACAGCATCATATGGTATTTCTTCTTCATCACTATCATCATCATCTGTCTTCTTTCTTTTTTCTCCTTTAGATGCAGATGAATTTTCATCAGACTTTTTGCTGTCATCTGACCCATCCTATATTCATTATTTTTTTCAAATTAAATTTAATTAATTAAAAAATTTACCACATTTTTTTGATTCTAAGACATTTTCATCAGTTGTAAAAAAACTATTAATTTAACAGTAATTTTTCAGAGATGGAAAATTATAATAAACATATAAAAATGTCTATAAATGCATATTTAAATAAAATGCCTTTTTATTCAGCAGTAACACAAATTCAATTTATATAGCAAATCAATTACACATCTTTCTATTCATTTTCTTTACTAACATAACAAAAATACTTAACAGAAGCAAAAAAATAAATTAAAGTTGGTCAAAAAAAAATAAAATAAAATTTAATGTCACATTTACAACGCTATAATTTTAGTTTTTAATAAAAGTACTTTAAAAAATTAAAAATATGCTAAAACTATTTATATCTGTATTCATTATGCTTGCTTTGCCACTTTTACCATTCAGATATTTCATTTCTAGTTAATTTTCTCTCTTCTGTTCTTCATAAAATGAGAAATTGCACAAAAATTATATAAATGCATTATATAAATTTTTTGAAATACATAAGTATCTCTCATCACTTTTCAATAAACATATTTTTTTCATTGTGCATTAGTTATAGAATATATATATTTCTATATTTTGTTTTCATAAATTTTAAGATATTAGTATATATAAAATGCATTTTGATTTCAAGATACAAAAAAATGAATTTGAAACTATCCTATTTAACGTAATTCTACTATCTTGTTTTATATTATTTTTATAGTTATCATATTTATTGAAATAATTAAGTTTACGGTATTACTGTCTTCTGGCTCACTTGGAAAAATGATTTAATATATAATGATATCACAGAATAGATCTCATAAAGTGAGTTAAAGATTAATTGCTTTTTGACAAATTATGCATAAAAAATTACTATAATAAATTGTAAACAAGATAACATGAAATGTTAAAATATCTAAAAAACACTAAAAGATGTCAATGTTGTATGCATTATTATGTAAATGCACTGACATATAGATCTTCTGAAAAATTACTATTTAAGTATAATGTGCCTAGAAATCAATTAAAATAAAACATTGACATTAGTGACAAAATAATTCTGTTTCTCTGTGAATTCAAAACTAACTTGATTGCTCTTTTTGTATTGGAAGTATTAGATTAATTTATTCTTTAAGTTTAATTATTATTTGGATTAATAAATTTGTTATTAATATGATTTACATAATGGATTGAAATATGTTACTAACTTGTTGAGTTGTGGATTTATTTTTTGTCTAAAATAAATGACTAGATGACTATTGCCATCAAGAATAATAGCCTGTCTGTCTCTCTGGTATCTTTGTGGATGGATAGTATATATAATAGTTGTCAAGTTAGCAAATCTTAACATCATTATCACCTGTGCTTATATTTCTCCTAACATCTCACTTCAAGCAAAATGTTATACTATATCTAAACTTTATGATTTTCTACTGTTTATTACTGATGAAGACTTAATTATTTGTGGTGATTTCAATTTTAGTAATATTCGCTGGTCTAATGGTAATACAGTAAAACCTTTCTATGTTGGACACATTTGGTTCCTTCAAAATATGTTCAACTTAGAGAGGTATCCAACATAGAGCAATTCATAAAATCAAAATTTTTTCTAAACATACTAAACACTAACTTTTCATGTCAATGCAAATTCAAATCAAATTGAAACCTATTATTATTTTAAATAAAAAATTCAAAAATGTTAAATACACATTATTATTATTTTAAATAAAAAATTGAAAAATGTTAAATACACACTGCAGTCTGTCAGTGCTTTCAACATAAGAACTATCTATTTGAAAAGTATTCTACAACATAAGAAGTATCTATTTGAAAAGAAGTCTGTAAGTAGAGTTTGCAGTGCTTTCAACATAACAACTATTTATTTGAAAAGAAGTCTGTAAGTAGCGTTTGCCTCTATTTAATTTACACTTTATCCACACATTTTCAATTTTATTTATTTTTAATACTTCATCCACATATTTTCAATTTTATTTTTTCTTATACCAAATAGATGTTCAACAATTGCTGGTTCATTATTAGAAAATGCTTATCATTCAAATTCCTCTACATATTCCAAAACTTTCATGATCATTTCGATTTCCTCCTCCAACAAAGTCTCTATGAATTGAGCTGGATATAATCTTTTCAATTAAATCACTAGCTGTGAAATTTTCATATTTGTTTGTTTATATTCATATTACAAGATTGTTGTCAAAATTTGTAAAATCTTTACTTAAAATTTCAAGAGCACTCAGTTCTCCTTCTAGGTCAAACTTATTGACCTCTTGCATTCCTTTCTCAGTGAAATCTATAAGGAATCCAGCTTTTTTAAAACATTTCTGAATAGTTAATTGTGAAACTTCTTGTCATGCAAAATTCATCTCATTGCATCAAGAATAGTAAATGATCAACAACTTGCTTCTTTTGGTCTAATATCAGTTTATTTAATTTTTTTTTACTGTTTTTTAACATCTCTAAGGAAAGCTTAATCATAGCAACAGAAGAAACAGCACAAAATTCTCAAAGAAAAAAGTAAAATATAAACCAAACCAAAACTAGCCAATTATAGCCCAAATATTTTTAATTTTATTGCAATAAAATATTCTGGTTATAATTTGGCTAGTTTTGGTTTGATTTTTCTCAATGCTCAGTGTTTGTATTTATAATAATAAATAAACAATAAATTATAAGTCATCGGCAACCATCACAAGACATGATTCTCAAGGCATAACTAATCAATGTTATATGTTTCTCTTTCACAAATTCTTTTGAATCTCAAGACAAGACTAATCAATGTTATAAGTTTCTCTTTCACAAATTCCTTTGGCTAATCTTCTAACAATGTTATAAGTTTCTCTTACACAAATTCCTTTGGTTAATCTTCTAAACCCCTAAATAAAATTTAAGAATTTTATTTCAAAATAATCTTATAAATCTAAATGAAATTTAAGATATTATTTCAACTAATAAGCAAAAGTGTCCATCTTATTACAAACAGTTGTTCAAGATACAAGATAGAGAGGCCAGGATATAAGTCATCTTATTACAAACAGTTGTTCAAGATACAAGATAGAGAGGTGTCCCAGGGATATACAGGTTTGGACATATAGTAAAATATAGGCTTTTGTCCGGTTTCAGAAAAAGTCATTCAACATAGAGAGGTGTCCAACTTGACAGGTTTTACTGTATTTCTTTTTCTTATCTTACAACTTTTAGAGATTCTTTTTCGACTATATTTATTATTTCTTTAACCTAAAGCAGATTGTACATTTTCCCACGTTTAATAGGAATATTTTGGATTTAATATTTACTTCTCTTCATAATGTAAGTATTTTCCCTTCTACAGGTTTAATTTCAGATCATTGTCCTGTTGCACTATATGCTAATGTTTATAAAGATAATATTCAAATGACTAACAATTTCTCTTACATTGATTGGAATAATGCTGATTAGGATAATATTGTATTAGATTTAATTCATTTTCCTTGGGATATGCTATATAGTATTCACATCAATCTCGAGGTATTTATGAGAATCTCTTTCTTTTCATCCAAACTTCTATTAACAATCATGTTCCTACTAAGTATAGATTTCAATAAACCTATATAGATGGCTAGTGCTACTAGCAAAATTAAAAATCTTTTAAACAAATTTAAGTGCATTTGGAGAAGGACTGGTGCTTTTTTCATTATACTAATGCTAAGATCAAATTTGCATATGCAATTAAATATGACAAACTAAACTTCTCCTCTAATACTATATATAACTATCATAAAAATCCTTGTCGATTATGGAAAAATTTGAATAATTTATCTTATTGAATAAACACTCTTTGCAAGCCATTAATAATAATTTATTTAATCAGATTGTCCAATGTTACAAATTAAAATTCATAGCTTCTAATATTTCTTATATTAACATTGACTTTATGTCTAAAGGAAAATTTGATTTCAAAAAGTGCAACCTACTTAATGCCCTAAGCAATAGTAATAAATATACAAAAGGTCCTACGGTATCCTGTTTATATATATTTTCAAAAAGTGATTCCTCATGTATGTGATCATTTCTTATACCTACTTAAATTAACTCTAGAAAAGCACTTTTGTTCAAAACAATGACTGCATTCACCATTTTTAGAGGTTTTGAAAAACCTCTAAAAATTCCAGTCTATTTTATCAACTAATAAATGGACCGTTTATTTTGAAAGTGGTGTAAGTCCATTTTTTTTTTTTAAACTGAAATATTACATTAATTTAGTGTAAACTTTTTATTTATTAGTATCTTTGTTTTAAAAAAATGGACTTACACCACTTTCAAAATAAATGGTCCAAATTTTTCTTGCACAATGCTTAAAATTTTCAAGAAAATGATTTTGGGATATATTGAATTTAATGTTAAAAACTCTATTAGTTCATTACAGCATTATGCTTCTGAATTTTACTCCACAACATCTAATCTTATTGAATTTACTTCTCTTATCTACACCAACTTTGAACATTGAACAGACACTTATAATGCATTTTTGGATTTAACTACTGCTTTTGATAGTATTGATTTATCTGTTTTGTACCAGATGCTTAAGAAGTTATATAATTTAGATATTATCTTGATTAATTGGATTATTTCTTTTCTTTATAATTGCAAATATACTGTTAAACATAACTGTATTCTTTCTGATAGTTCTTCTCCAAATGTTGGTGTCTTGCAAGGATCATCACTTAGCAGCTTATTGTTTGTTTTATATCTCAATCCCATTTTTCCTTTAACTACTTCAAAAGTAATTGGCTATACTGATGATATTAAATTAATCAACTCTGATATTAATATTCTCTGCTCAGATCTTGTTCTTTTACAAACATGGCTTAATGATCACAATTTAAAACTTAATACTGATAAGATGGTATTTATGAAATTTTCTATCAAGCCAAACAGTGATTTGTCTGAAACTATCTATTTTAATGATATTGGTTTTCCCTTATGTCATAATCATCTTGATCTTGGAATGTGCCTAGACTCTAGGCTTACTTTCTCTACATATATTGATTACATTTGTTCTAATATATTAAAAAAAACTGGTTTTATGTGGTGTTATTTTAGGCAGGTCAAAGATACTAAGCTATTTAAAATTTAGGTTCATTCTATTATTCTTCCACATCTGTATTACTGTTTTCCTATTTATAGTTCTGCCTCTTTTTCCCAACTTAAAAAAATTAATAATGCCATTTGCCATACTGTGAAAATAATTTCTATTATCCTTTATATTCAACATACTAATATTTAAGAAATTTATGATTTGTTAAACATTAAGTCATTGCATGATATAATCATTTCATCAGATATCAAAACTATTTCTAAATATATCTGTGGAAAGCTCCCATCTTCTAATGTCCAGTATAATGTACTCCAATTTTTTGCAAGATATTGTGATTTTTTATATTTACCTAAATTTCAGACTGTCAAATATAAAAATTCATTCTTTTTAAGAGCAGCGACCAATTATAATATGTATTGTACTTAACACTGTTTGTATGTATTTATTTTATTGGGTAATTTAATGTTTTATGGGGGCTGTTGTTGTACTTAATTGTATGTTGAGAGTAAATAAATAAGTATGAGTATGAGTAAAGCAATTTATTTAATACTACATTGTAATTATTATTTTTGTGAAAAAATTAACTTCATTATTTAAATTTATTTGTTTTCTGACTATTTATTCATTAGTTTTAAGTTCACTACTTCATTTGTAGTGTGTCATTAATTAGCTTCAAACAATTTTGTTATTTTTTTCTAACTGTATTATTTGCAATTAATTTTTATCAGATTTTGTGTTACATTTATAATTCAGAATTATCTCCAAATTTAGGAAGGCCTGGCTGTTAAGTATTGAGATTTTGGAAATAGATGACTTTTTGCAAAGAACATCTAGTAAATGAATTAAGAAAAAGTATATTTTAGAATCAAATAAATATGGTATTATAAAGAATTAAAATTTACCGATTTTAACATTTCTCTTAGAGCTTTAGCAGCATCCTTATTTGCCAAATTACTTTCTTGACAATCTGTAGAATATTTATTATGCTGCATACCTTGCATTCTCATATTATAAGCTTCTTTACGAGCATTTTGAATAGGTAAAGGTGATTTATTTAGAGGCTGTGAATTATAATTATTATTTTATTCCTAAAATAAAGCATACTTATAAATTAACAACAACAAAATTTTACATACATTCGGTGCAAATTGTCCTTGAGGTGTCCATGCAGGACGGTCATTCATCTATTAAAATATAATTATATTTTTAAGTTATTTATGTTTTAATTATTAAAAATTTACAAATTAAAAAAATTTACTATGGAGAAACTATATGTTAAAAATATGAATTTATTATTTATATTAAAACAGAAACAATTAAAAATTTCAAATTCCATTTTGTGGAATTTCCATGAAAGCAAACAATTTCTATGCAATAAACAATATAAATTTAGTAAAAATTTCTATATTGCATTTTAATACAAGAATATATTAAAAAATATTAAATTTATTCAAATCGGAATGTTATAATATTAGTTATTTTGATAATGATTTCAAAAATTCCTACTTAATGTCTTCAGTGAAATTGAAGATAAAATTTCTCATTTCTCTATGATTCTATTTTGTCATATTTACAGGTTTAACAATTTGCATGATAAATGTTATAATCTAAACAAATAGTCAATCAGCTTTAAATTAAAATGTACGTAATAACAATTAAAATCTTTATCTGCTGCTAAATTCATTAAAACTTCCTACCACATGAAAAATATTATCTGAATATATATATCACAAGAATTTTCATAAATATTTAATAATCATTTTAAATCTATTATCAACCAAACAAATAAGCATGCAATTTATACATTAAATATATTGAACATGAATTATATTTGACAACAAGCACTAGTTCAAAGTGGAAAAATAAATAATTTATTGAAGTGCTTTTGACTTTAATAAGTCATCTTCAGCATATAAATTTAAATACCATTAATACAAATTTAATTACTTAAATTTGTATGCTGAAGATGACTTGTTAAAGTCGAAAGCGCTTCAATAAATTATTTATTTTTCCACTTTAAACTAGTGCTTGTTGTCAAATATAATTCTTGTTTTCCAAGTGGAAGTTATGCTTATTAGTATATGGAACATATTTATACAATTGTTTGTTTCAGAATTCTTACAACAGAATTTTCATAAAAATCAAATTTAAGAATTCTGCATGCATATACACACATTTATATGCATGTCTGGTAATGCAATTGAGTAACAGAAATTCTCAATCCTAATTGATGGGTTATAAAGTTCAAATTTGGAATAGAAATAGTTTTTAACTCAAATCCAAAGGAATAAAGTCAAAATTCAAATAATTTTAACAGTCCAAAAATATTGAAAATAAAAAAAATTATTTTTGTCAATATGATGGTGTTGATATCTAACCCATGATTTACACAGTATATTGGTTCTGTAACATGCAAATAATTTACATATTTTTTAAAATCAATTTAACATTTTATTTTATGTATAAACATATAACAAAATTTTAAAGATAATAAATGGGGATAGTAAAAAAAGGATGAAGATGTAACTTTCAAAATTATAAAAATAACAATTTATTCTATAACTTCTTCATTGGTTAATATAAAAATAATCTTCTATCTCAATTGAAAGTCATAATTACTATTGCTAACTTCTTCCTCAGAATTTTTTCAAATTCATTTACCAAAAAGATTTCTGGAATCAACAAAAAGAAAACTGCAAATGGCTAGACTTAAGTGTTGCCAAACATCATGTTTCATCAACTTTATATAATTTATTTGAAGATTAATACAATTGTTTATTTTTTATATTTATACATCATTTATAATTATTATATACAGTACATGCTAATTATCAATTCTCATAATAACTGATTTTAACTACACAAATGCATTGTCCAAATTTCATTACTCTACAATAATTTTTTCTTGGTGTATGGATTTTTTTTTCCGTCAGTGTATATAGGATGATTCAAAAGGGTTGTGCCAAAATTTACAGACTGGTAGAGGATAAAATTCCGAGTAAAAAAGTCTAATTGCATTTTTTGATTTGAGGCTCCATTTAAAAGATATAACATGCCAAAGTTTTGTGATGTCATTTCCAGTTTAGTTAGAAATTATTTTTAAAATATGTTTATTTGCATTTTTAAAATCATCTATAAATTTTAACTACTTAAAAACTATCCTAAAAATATTAAGAGCATCGAGAATACATTGTTTATTAAATTAGTGATTGATTATTTAAATGAAATGTAATTGTTTTACAAATGTAGCATTCATTTTTGAAAGTTAAACTGCTGTTCAAAAATGAATGCTGCATTTGCAAAACAATTATGTTTCATTTAAATAATCAGTTGCTAATTTAATTTTCAATTTATTTAATAATAGAAATTTCAATTACTAAATCTTTGATCATTTCTTAAAGAAATCAAGAGCCAAACTTTGTGAATAAAAACCTCTTATCAGAAGCCTGCATTTATTTTATTCCTTGTCTTGTTGTTGCTGCTTGTTACTCTTTGAATAATGTCCTGAAAACTTTCAATATTGGTGTAATGAATTCAAATACTCTAACTTTTAACTTATGTTCTGATCAGTCTCAGGTTAAAATTAGGGATCCTTCAAACAGATTTTGCTTTTGAATTTGAATAATAAATATTAATTTGAATAAATATGGAGATCAAATTTGAGCTTGTTATCATGTGAGTACAGCACCTCAAAAACATTGTCAGAATCAACTTCCAAAATCAAGTTTTTTGCCATAACATTAGAGGTTTGTTTAATATCAGTGAAAAAAAAGAGAAATTTTCTTCTAGATGCACTTTCATTGTTTTGCCAGCAAACTTTAGTCCATCCCTGTCATAAGCATGGACAAGTTATAGGAGGTCTGCACTTCTTTCTTGTTTTATGTTATTTTTCCATCAGAATTAACTAACAAATGGTTGATTAACCAAGGATTGTGTATATCTGTAGTAAAGTTGAATATGAAGTGAAAATGGGATTCAATGATCAAGGCTCAGATAGTCTTGAAAAATTCTGGAGATATAGCCTAGAAATAATACCAATTCTCTAAGATGAAGTGTAACATGCTTCCATGCAGTTGCTTATACTTCACTATAAATTGTGGATATTCAGCTTTTCAATCACAGGCTCCAGTATCGAATCATATCCTAGATCTATGGACTGAATCAGCAGCTTTTATTTGGAGGCAAGATATGATGCAAATTTTTTACAACTTAGATATCAAATTAATGATGACATAAGAGAAAATATAATAGAATGCAAAGATGAATTTTTTCATTTTGATTAATAAATTTGGTCTAGAAAAAAAGGTGTAAGTAGAGAATAATATAACTCAGATGAATTAAATTGAGGGTTCCCTATATATGTAAATATATATATTGAACCAGTTATACAGAAAAATGATTTGGTATATGTATATTATAAAAGTAACTATAAAGATTATGGTACATTATAACAACATATAACTTTCAAATTGAAAAGCAACTGATATTTATAGTTTTCATAAAGTGCTGCTTAAACATGAAGAAAATGATCCCTTTCTGAAGCAGATCATAACTATTGATGAAAAAATGGATTGTTTATGACAAAGTTGAATGCAAGTGATCATGGAGCAGAAGAAATGAACTGGCTCAAAAGCACTCCGAAACCCCATATTCATCAAAAAATGATGTTCTTTGTTTGGTGATATTTCAAGGGATTTGTTTTTTTTTTTTTTTTTTATTTTTTTTTTTTTTTGGGTTTTAAAGGGATTTTTTTTTTTGAGCTTCTTCCAGATAATTCCACAATTAATTCAGAAGTGTACTGCCACTAATTGAACAAATTGAGTGATTCCATCAAACAGAAGTGGCCAGAATTGATTAACAGAAAAGACTAATGTTTCACCATGACCAAACTTCATACAAGTTTGATGATTTACCAAAAACTGTTACAGTTGGATGGGATGTGCTACCATATCCACCATATCCACCATATTTGCCATATCTGGCACCCTCCGATTATTACTTAACTGGTCTTTACAGAATTCTTTAGATGGCAAAACATTTATACTTATTCTGGTCTTTACAGAATTCTTTAGATGGCAAAACACTTGGTCAAAAATTACTTGGTTCAGTTTTTGCAAGCATTAAATGAGAATGTCAAAAATCACTTGTTTCAATTTTTTTGCAAGAAAAGTTCAGAAATTCTACGAGCATGGAATCATGCTACTACCAGAAAGATGGCAACATGTGTTAAACCACAGTGGTCAATATAAAATTAAATAAAATATTTATATACTACTAGCTAAAATACTCTGCATTGCCAAGTTTTTGTTTATAAATCACATAGTAAAAATAATTATTGAAAAATAATCATTATTTTTAATGAAACAGTCGAAACTCAGCTGATGGGCAGCATTCTTCCTTTCTGTATGAAGTTCTTTGTAGCAAGCCAAAGAATTATGAATTTCTCTCGCAACTTTGGCTCTTCTAGTCTCATTTTCTTCAATTATTCTGATGGCACTCTCAATGTGTTTAAAAAATTCAATCATTTGTTTTGTTGAAAGCTGTTTGATGAGCTCAGCAACAAAAGGACTCCTGATTTCTGGAAATGAAAAACATCATCATTCATATTGCTTTCTAGCTCTTCATTAGTGAGCTCTGATGAGTAGGAATCAAACAGTTCATCCACATTTATCTCATCTACATGAGACAATTTTTAAACAAAAATTTTTTTAATTTAAAAAGTTTAATTTATTTTTTAAAATTGCATTATAGCAAAAATGCATAAAGTGAGATCTCATATAATAAAGGATACCTGTATATGTAAATAGGTGCCAGTACACTGTACTGGTGGTTATATCATTATAAAAAAAAAGAACAATCTAAGTATTAATATGGAAGCTGATGCTGTTAGAAAAGAAATTTTATGGCAAGTTATTTGCTCTGTCAGATGTTGTTATATCAAATATATTACCACTAAAAGTTTTAGAATTTATTTTAAAAAATCATTTAATGCCAAATTTCCTGTGGCTTTAAGAATTGTATTGAAATTGCCCATTTTTATACTAAAGTGAAAAAGTTTCTCAAAACTAAAAATAATCAAAAATCATCTAAAGAATATAATATCATAAGTAGGCATTTATATAGTCTAATTTCTATTGAAAGCTTAGTAGCCAAAGAACTTTATTTGGCAAATTTTTTAAGAGATTTCTGAATGAGAAAAGCCAGAAAAATATATTAAATCTATGTACAATATTTGTTTACCTGTATACTGTAAATTTTTATAAATAATTATTTGTTGTATTTTTTCAGAATAAAATTTAAAAATTAATTTCTTGGTATTTTTTCTCATGAAAGTTCCAGAGTAATAGAATTATAAATTCACTAAAATTTTAAAACTGTATATGCTGGATTACTTTCTATAAAAAAAAAAAAAAAAAAAAAAAAAAAAAAAAAAAAAAAAAAAAAACTCATTAAAATTTAATGTTGGAGTGGGGTGGCAAAAGAGCTTGAACTAGCACTGATTATGGAAGAGAGATTATAATGGGAATGGGATATATAGAACAGTGATGTGTGAGTGATATATATTTCTTTCTTTCTCTGAGTACTGTTTAGCCTTTTGTGAGGATATGGGCTTGATGTTGATGATTATATAATTTTAAATACTTTTTATAATCATATGGAAATTGTGTTTTGATGATAATCTGTTGTAAAATATAAGACTAATCAGAAAAAGTTTGGGAACCATTGATTTAAAGATTAATTCTAAACTTTTTCTCTGGGCTACATTTTCAGAATGAAAATTTGGAAAATATTTTTCCAAATAAAGGTTTAATTTACAATACCTCTCCAGAATTCAATTAAGTCATAGGAGAGAAATGTTTGTAGATAGAGGCAATATTTTTTATTGTAAAAAATAAATTTTTTTTGTTATTCATTTATTTCTCAAATCTGATCACTTTGTTTTAAATCCTGATAAAATCGAAGTTTTATTATAATTAAAATTTATATATGAAAAATTATTTTAAAATGCTTAGTTTTGATAAATAATTGAATTATTCTAATAATTAAATATTTGGTAGCTTGCTGTATCTAATCATGATGGAACACCTTTGCCAAAATGGCAGTTAACTGATTGCAAATTAGAAATTATTCCCACTATTATAATGTATGATGGTGGAAGAAGGAGATTAAATCTTCTAGATCAAATTATCAAAGTTCAGAATGGAGTATGGGAAATAACACTCTCTCTAGAATCTATGATAAAAAATAAACAGGAATTATATAATATTCAATCTGTAACTCTTGAAGTAAGTAACATTAAACATTGATATATTTATAAAATATATATATTTATACACATATAATTTAATACATTTTGTTTCTTTTAATTAGGCAATACTTTCTGATATTAGAGTTTTAGCAAAAGCAGAAATGAAATTATATTCAACATATTCAGAGTCAAACAATCATTTACAAATAACAACTAGTACAAAAGCAGCAAAGGTATTATTCATATAGTATTTTCTTCTTTTAATTCATTTTTTACTTCCTGATTTAAATTGATAAAGAAAAACTCGCAAAGAGCACTTATAAGAAAATTTTTATTACTACAGAAATGTTTTGATCTATTCATGAGATCTTATTCAAGCTGCCTTATGTTCTTCAGCAGAACTGAAGATGACCTCACAAGTAGGTCAAAAATGTTTCTGCAGTAATAAAAATTTTCTCCTGATAAGTGATATTTGTGAGTTTTTTCTATAATTATGTTCTTATTTTTTATTTTAAAGTCTATGCATTGAAATTATTAATTTTCACAAAAATATTCAAAATTATCAAAGCTTATTTTCTCTACTTAACAAAACCAGATCATTTAGCTATCATCATAATCATATTTTTTTAAAGATAAAATTAAATAAATAAATGCAATGATAAATTTATATCATTGCATATTGCATCATTTATTTAATTATTTTCTACAGTGAGTACCTACAACTTTATTTAAAGGTAAAATTTGCCAAATCATAAAATGGTGAATTTAAATTTTAGTTTGGTATAAGTTTTGTTTATTTTATGAAAATAATTAATAATATACAAACTTAAAAATGTTTAATTATTTCCAAATGTAATTTCTATTTTGAATCTGATTTTTGATAATCTGGTTTGTCTATTTATCAGTTAAAAATTTTAATCAAATTTTTATATTATCAAAAATGTTAATTGTTGATAAGCATAATTTGAAGCATTATTCAAATAATAATTTAGTTTTATTCTTGAAATAATTTAGTTTTATGCTGTAATTTATCAAGAATAAAATTTGTCATTTTAAGATTGTTTTACAAATTTTAAATGCAGTATATAAATTATGAAATTTTTTATGTGTTATAAATATTAAAAATATAACTATGAACTGTATTTTATTTAATTCAATCTCATATATTATTTTAAAATTAATTTCTAGGTGGGACAGTACATCATTTTTCATGTAAGATCAGATTTTTTTGTGGAAAAGATATTTTATATTGTAAGTTTTCTTATTTTAATGATTTTTAAATATCCATAAGTTCAAAATATAAACCTTCAGCAAGTTACAATTCATTTAATATAAATAAAACTTTCTACCTCTCAATAACATTTTTGGCTTGTTGAGCCCTCTTCAGTTGATGAAAAAAGATTTAAAATTAGGAATATATATCTTATTTTTAATCCTTTACATGCTGATTATTTAAATTTCTACCTGCAGCTATGAGCTGATAATGTTTTTTTATTAAGTTTAATTAATTAATTACTAAAAAATTAAATTTTCATATCATACTTAATTTTCAAAAAAATGTTTCAATATTTTTAGAGTTTATTATATTCCTTTATCTCTTTCTAACCATGTAAAATATTTTTTTAATTTTATTTTTCAATCTCATTTGTTCCACACATGAGATTGAAGAAAAAAACAATTTTTTTATATCATAATTTAGCTATCCAATGAAATAATACAAGCAATGAATGAAGAAATTTGAATCATATATTTGAAAATAATTGATAAAAAATGGAATGTGCAAATTTTGATTATTGAAGTTATGTTTTATAATTAATTCAAAAGTAACAAATTTATTGAAATATTGTCATTATAATTAATAATTTTTATTTATATTTGTTCCACTTATTGTTCCTTCATTTAAATAATTTTTATTTGAATTTTTTTATAAATTTTCAAATTTATATCAAAAACCTAACATTTATGAAATCTTTATAATACTACAATTTCACTTTTCACTTTCTTCTTATATATAATTAATCGAATAATTTGATAGCTCAAACAAGTGAAAAACAAAAAATTAAATTTTATTACCGTAGAACTTTCGGCTTAATGAAGCCATTGTCAGCGGTTGGTTTTTTCGAAACTTTCTACGGTAATAAAATTTAATTTTTTGTTTTTCACTTGTTTGAGCTGTCAAATTATTCGATTAATTTTATTTATGAAATCATCATCTCTCATAATAAACAGCTATAATCTTCTTTACTTTGCTCTAATTGGACCTCTAAATGGTTTATTGCCCACTATAATCAATATCATATGCTGCAGGGTAAAGTAGGCTTGACTGCAATTTTCCAGGAAGTGAATGGCTGTAGTAAAGCAGTTGATAAATCACACCCATTTGAATGGTGGATGATTAAGTTTGTATTATCTCATTTTTTGACAAAAATATAACGAAAATGAATTAAAAGAATTAGGCAATATTATTTATTAATCATTATTTTAATAGAATTAATAAATATTTTCATATCTATAATGTTTTTTAATTTTAATATTTTATAAATTCATTTTACAAAAAATTTCAGAAATTAATTTTACTTCAAATTATAATTAGACTATTGTATATGAATACAATAATCTAGAATATAGGGAAGAAAAAGAAGAAAAAATTTTAATAAAAACTTTGTAAAATTTTGGCCAGAAAACATTTAGGAACCATCATCATAAATTGCTTGTGTTCCTTATTAAAAATATTAAATATAACTGAAATAACATGATTAGGTTGGGCCAGATTAAAGTTTTAATTTTCTGTGGTTTGTCCCTATCATGCACATCATACATGTCAATGGCTGCTGGCTACAAATGATCTTGAGCATCATATAATGTGATTAGCCATCAACAGGTTAAATATTTTTCATTAACTGAAGAGGGCTAAATAAGCCAAAAATGTTATTGACAAGTAAAACATTTTGTTTATGTTGAATAAATTATAACCTGCTGAAGGTTTATGGATTATATTTTGCACTTATGGATATATATATAGTGGAAAATAGTAGAAGCAATAAAATTTTTTAAAAGTTTGTATATATTAATTTATTTTTATTATTTAGATTATATCCAAAGGAGTAATATTATTGACTGGTCAAGAGGAAATGATGTATAAAATTATGACATTTGCAGTCGCATTATCGCCAGAAATGGCACCAAAAGCAACAATTTTAATATATAGTATTGTAAGAGATGGTGAAGTTATTGCAGATAGTTTAACATTTCCTGTGGATGGTATATCAAGAAATAATGTATGATTTATTCATAATATTTTTTAAATATTTATTTTAAATAATAATTATTTTTTTATCATAGATTTGTTTTATAAATAGTTTTGAATATCTATGCTGAGTGGCTATATTATATGTTCTCTGCTTTTCTTTTATTATTTCTTGATAATTGTTACAGTGTGTGTGTATACGTCTGAAATAAGTCTCGATAGCTGCTCTCTTGTATTTAATCGGGTCACAGGACCACCTAGGTACTATAAGGCTAGGTGCAGATGGCTTAGTGTATACCCCTGTCGAGAACTTATTTTTTTATCAATTTATTTGTTTGCTTATCTATGATTTTAAAATGAAATGAAATAATTTTTAAATTAACTTTCATTTATACAATTGTAGATAATTTTATTGTTGGTTAATGTATTTTATCTCAAAGAAATAATGACTATCTTCAAATATGTTTTGAAAAAACACTTTTAATTTTCTGTCGAAATGATCTCATTTTATTCTGTTTTGCAATATCAATAGTTTCTTTAATTTTGTTCTTAGCATTTGCCTTGTGTGTTCACAGTAATGATCAGATTCAGTTTTAAAATTTTAAATAGTTATGCAAATTTCAGAAAATCAAATTATTTGATATATTTTAATAAATTTATGTTTTAGAAATTCTTTATTTTGTAAAAATATTTATTTTAGATCTGTTTTTGATAATGATTATAATATTAAAATCAATAAATTATTTTTCATTAAAGGACAATATTAGAAATTGTTATCATACTAGGATCAAACATAGCTGATTTTTAACAGAAATAGAAGAGAAAGAACATTTAACCTAGCTTTATCATCTGATTATCAAATTCATAATGAAATTTTAGCGTTAATTTGAATTTATTATATTTAAATATAACCTGTGTGAAGTTTTGTCAAATTTTTGAAATTAAGTTGGGCAACCAACTTTTAATTTTTGAAAGTTTTTCTTTTGCACTCATTTGCACTTTGTTAGCACTCTCTTTTTCATTTTAAACACTTTGTTTTAACTGTTTAGATCTCAGAACCAAAATAAATTTAGTCATTGATAATTTTGAAAATTTCTTTGCAGTCTTTTACATTTCATTAGCACTTTCTGCACTTTTAATA
This sequence comes from Olivierus martensii, assembly GCA_000484575.1. Classification (NCBI taxonomy): domain Eukaryota; kingdom Metazoa; phylum Arthropoda; class Arachnida; order Scorpiones; family Buthidae; genus Olivierus; species Olivierus martensii. The sequence goes on along the minus strand of AYEL01081993.1, from coordinate 56,904 downwards.
TTTTTGTTTACATTCTCATCATTTAAGTCTAGAATAAAAAAATTCAGTGAGACAAACTTTACATCAATGTCTTTAATTTGATTGTTTCATAAATCATTAATCAAAGATCTGTTCATAAAAACTATAATTAACAGCACTATGGCAGGAAAAAAATACATAATAATAAAAACTCAGTAAACTTAGAAGCGCTTTCGATTTAATCAATCCTCGTCAGCTACAACGAATATTAGAAGAACATAATTGTGGTCTATACAACTCTTAGAACTTTCATTCAAATATTTAAAGAACTCAGTTACTATAGTAACCGAAATAAACATTTTTAAGTACAACTGCACTAATTAAACATATTATAAAATACAATAAATATGCAAAAAATAAATAAAATAACGCAAAAATAACTATTAAATACATATAAACATATACAGGATTATAGGAAATAAACAACAAACAAAAAATTTTTTATATATATTATATTAATTATAACAGTTCATGTAATGTTAGCTCCTTCTCATGCACCATTTCCAAGCATTATTTATAGTCCGAGTTCATTTTAATCGGGAAAACTACTTTTCTTCCAATCCTTACCCATAAGTCCACGAGCGCGCAATGCCAAAGTAGTCATTCCAGTTAGGTTAGTTAAGCCAAAATATCCTCATGGAATATTTTTATCTGGCAGCAGTGCCACTATAGAGCCGCCATCATCACAGGCTTACTAATGGCGGAGGCCACTTATAGAGCCGCCATCATCACAGGCTGACCAACACGGCCACTTATAGAGCTGCCATCATCACAGGCTGACCAGCACCCATGATTGAGTAAACCGGAAGAGATTGAAGGATGGGTTTCAATGGTCCGGACCCAGATCCCTCCTAAAATTGGAGGAGTTGGACCTTGAAGGATGGGTTTCAATGGTCTGGACCCAGATCTCTCCTAAAAATTAGAGGAGTTGGACCCCCGGATCCTCCAGAATGATAAGCCACAGCTTTAACATGCATGGACCCCAGATCCTACAGAATGGTAAGCCACAACTTTACCACGCTGCTATCCGAGGAGTGGGATCCAGATCCTCCAGGATGGTAAGCCACAGCTTTACCATGCGGCCATCTGGCCAGAATGGTGAGCCACAGCTTTACCACGCAGCCATCTGGCTGATCTTTTTCCGTTCAGTCCGCGGGTCCCACAGTTTGTTCTGTGAAGTGTTCGTTAACTGAACATAAAAATCTTTCAAAAAAGTGTTCATTACTCGAACTGTTCATTAACCGATCACCCACTGTATTCATTTAAACTGTGAAACATTTTTCAATATTTTCTGACAACATTCATATATAGTAAGCGTCCTTAATTCTAATTTAAAAAAAGATTCACCCGCCGTTAATTTATTTGAGTACTCAGAAAATATTTTCAGAATACATTGGATTCTGCAATAGTAGTGTTAGTTAATTTAAATAGAAAATTTTTTCCCAAATGTTTCAAGAGATAAAATAAAATTGATTCATTTACATTCAATTTTTCCAAAAAACATTTTCTTTTCACAGATCTACAAAAATTATCTGTTCAAAGGATGGGGTATAAAAGACTAGCCATAATAGTAAATCTAAACGATTATTCTTCATTTATTAGTCTTTTCATGATTTAATTTTGCCTCAATGCGGGGCTAGATTGGTGCCATTGGTCCAATCGACTTAGATCCAACATTGAGCGGGAATGGCCGGAATCTCACAAAGCAAGAACCAATTACCATATTTTCCATAGAGTTAATACTTCGATTAGCGCGAATTCGATTAGCACGAGAAATTCGTGGAACCAATTATTCGCGCTAATCGAGGCCTACCTGTATTTTATATTTTGCCTAAATAGCATTTGTCACTCTATATAACGCCTAGGAAAAGTATATATAATAATAATCGTTTCATACTTTGCTGGTAAGTATATATATGTATATTATTTAAATTAACTAACACTTATATTGCAGAATCCAATGTATTCTGAAAATATTTTCTGAGTACCACTACTCAAATAAATTAATGGTGGATGAATCTTTTTTTAAATTAGAATTAAGGACACTTACTATATATCTTTGTTCTTCTAAGCAGTTTGCTAATTTTGAAACATAGATTAAATAATGTTAGGATTGTTTGACTAGTTATTAATTAAACATCTAGTTGAATATTTTTTTTGATATGTGTTTGATATGTACACATATCAAAAAAATTAGGCATTTAATTATGCCTAAGAATTAAATCCAAAACCTTCTTATATTAAACTATTTCTTCTGTCTTATTTATATTAGGGTAAAATTAACTTTTTATTTCTAGAAAACCTTCATTATTTGAAAACATCATAAAAGATTAGAAATTTTGTCATATCTCAAACTCACTTTGAGATAATGCTGTCATATCTACATATTCACTGATTACATTGAAATTGTATTTAATTAATAAGTTATCTGTAAATTAAAAATTATTTGCTTCACAATTTACAGAAATTAGTCCATAGATATGGAACTCTTACAAAAGTTGTTATTTGATGATGATATTGAAGCAATATAGTGAGAAATCATTGGCAACAAGAAATTACTAGTTTTCTTGTTCTTTAAATATGTTTATTGCTCTTATTATCAAAAGTGGAAGTTAGTTAAATTTACTCATTATTATTTGAATTATTGGATTTGATTTAGTGCAGTGTTTTTCGACCTTTTTTATCTCATGGCACACTTGAATCTATAGTTAAACTTCTACAGCACACTTAAATTATGATAATAATAAAAAAAAAAAGCTTGTTTATTCATATATATATTATAATAATGATATACTCATATAAGCAATTTAAAGAGATTTTAATTTTGATATGTACAGTTATTGTGCTTTGGACTTCTTTTGAAAATAATTTAATTAATGATCTTTAAAAATTTTTGTGGCACCGGTTGAAAAATCACTGATTTAGTGTTTTATTTGATAGGGAACTTGTGTATTTTTAATTTGAAATAATATTTGTTAACATTGAACCAGTATTGTGGAGTCACAGTAAAAAATGTCCTGACTCAAACTTTAAGATTTTATATCAAAGAAAATAGAAAAATTTAATATGTGATCTATTAGCAGTTTCCCCACTTAAGGAGATTCAATGGTGCTTCACTTCACATTGTATTGAAATAATGCTTTATAACTTTGTCTTTGCACTTACAACATTGATGGCATAATTGTAGGGTTGTTTTGTATTTATTTTCATAATTATTGCAAATCACAATACTGCATGTAATTTGATACTACTGTATAATTATTTATTCTAATTTTTGATATCTTTGGCAGGATAATTTTATACTTTCTGAAACTTTTACTGCAATATAGTGAGCATCTGCTCCTATTATATTTTTTCTAATTATTTTCCCTAAATATTTTTTGTGATTATTTAAATAAAATGCACATTAGTGCAATTAATAAAAAATTAATATTCATATTTTTGTGCATTTAATTAATAAATTGCATTAAAAGCTCATGCATTATATGACATCTTTGAATAGAATTATATTTTCAGTTCAATGCAAAGAAAAAAAAATTCAAAATATTTTCAAATTTAATTTTTTAAAATATCTAAATTTATTCATTTTTTAAACATTTGAATTGTCAGTTGTATTGCTGTTATCAATCCTAATTTGAAGGTATCTATCTATGAAAGAGGATCTAATGGATGAAAATCTTTTTTATGAGAACAAATTCTTTTTAATTTTAGTTATTTTATATAGTAACTGTTTTTTATAGATTATTTTTTAAAGTTCCATTCAAAAAGATATTTTTATATCAGGCTTAAGCAAATAATTTTTGTTTTTAATACAGTCGAACCTCTCTAAGTAGATCCCAGATTAGTAGATAATCTGATTAAGTGAATCAAATTTTCATAGTCCCATTTTGATTCCATAGGATTTAATGTTTAAGGAGTCTGATAAATGGATACTGCATAAGTGGCTAATGTCGGTTAAGTGAATCAGGATTTTTAACATTAAATAATATATATGCCAAGGATATGTACAATTTCAAACAGTTATGGAAGTGGACCATTACTGGTGCGACAGCAGATGATGAACTTATTTCTAGTGACCTGGAATTAGATTTTGAAAGCTACATTGCTATTAATGACGATTTACAAATAGATGGGGAAGAGTCACTACTGCCTCCATCAAACTCTGATTTTGAAGAAACAGAGGAAGATGAAGAAATGACTGAATAGAAACCACTATCTTCATTAATGGATGATTTAGAAATAGATGGAGAAGAGCCACTGCTGCCTCCATCAAATTCTGATTTTGAAGAAATGGGAAGATGAAGAAATAACTGAACAAGAACCACTACCTTCATTAATGGACACTATGAAAGCATTGGATACAGTATTACATTATTTAGAAGCAAATGGTTGTGATTCATATATAAGGTTTTCTGAGTCATTATCATTGATTATATCCATTTTGCCTCTTCTTTTTTTCAATTTTGATGGCTTTTGCTGTGTTGCAACACTGCAGAAGCCATAGGACACAAAAAAAAACTGCACAGAATCAAAAAAATTTTTTTTTATAAATATACCTTGAAATATTAGCTGTAAAATTTATAATGACACAATAGCTTAGAATGAAATTGGTGGGTAAAAATACAACTAACGCCACTGGTGGGGAAAAAAACGAAATTACTTTCCGAACAACCCAATAGATCCTGAGTAAATGGATATTCTATTAAGTGAATCAAATTCTCATAGTCCTGTTTTGATTCCATAGGATTTAATGTTTAAGGTGTCTGAATAAATGGATATTGCATAAGTGGATAATATCGATTAAGTGAATCAAGATTTTTAACATTAAATAATGTTTATGCAAGAGATATGTACAATTTCAGACAATCCTTATCAATAGCTACATTGCTATTGATTAGGATTTAGAAATAGATGGAGAAGAGCCACTGCTGCCTCCATCAAATTCTGATTTTGAAGAAATGGGAAGATGAAGAAATAACTGAACAAGAACCACTACCTTCATTAATGGACACTATGAAAGCATTGGATACAGTATTACATTATTTAGAAGCAAATGGTTGTGATTCATATAAAATCTTTTATAAATTAAAGTCAAACATATTTGAGATTTCAAAAAAAATTTAACTCAATCAATTACTGATTATTTCCATAACAAATAGATTTTTAAAATATAGATTTTTTAATGCATGTACTGTATTTATTTATAGATAATAAAAATCTTGTCATAGATTATAAAAATGGTGTTTTCTATGTTATATATGCATGATAAATTATTGACACCAGTTAAATGAATATCCTGGTTAAGTGGATATTCCCTTGTCAGTCTGAAACTGATCTGCTTAGAGAGGTTCAACTGTGTTACTAGCCAATATCAAATATGGGAAATAAAGGAGAAAGCTATAAAAAATATATTTATAATAACTATTAGATTGACACTTAAAGGCATTGGTTATAACAAGTACACCTAGCCTCGATTTGCACGGCACTCAATTTACATGGTTTTTAAATGAAAACAAAAAACTTTTTTTGGGTTCGGGTTTGTTGTTTGTGCATTAGCTATTTATAAATTAAAAGAGTATCATATTGTCACGTTTTGTGGGTTTACTATTTCATAAAGATTAATAAAAAGTGAATACGGTTATATTTCGTATAGTCCAATTTATTTACACACAACACAAAATAATCTTGTTTCACTATAACTAAATTCAATAAAAAAGTCCGATAATTATCTCATACAACACTAATCTATGTCTTTAATTCAGAATAACTGACAGTTCTTCTTATTTCACTTTCGCTTTCACAATTTATCGCTCACTATTAACTTTTACTATCCAAGTCTCGCAGTTCATCTAAACTCAACTCAGGCTTGCAGCTCATTTATTTGTACGGAATATTGTTAATTTTTTTCTTGTACCGTATTCGGTGTTAATTAATGTTTGTTTTCATTTTCAAAAATAAATTGAAAAAATATAAGCATTAAATTGTGTCTAAAAATTAATGAACCAATCCCCTTTTTTTCCTTTAATTCTAATCTCATTTTACACGGTTATAAAGAACATATCCTCGACTTTTCATTATCTTCTTTAGATCGATTTACACGGTTTACAGTTTTAACTGAACATATCATTCTATTTTGTATGAATTCTGGGTCTTGTTTTACACGGTTTTGGTTTGCACAATTTTTCCAGGAACGTATCTACCGTGTAAATCGAGGGCTGAGTGTATTTATTTTTCAAAAAAATATTAAACAAGTAACATATGTGCAGCAGAAATGCAATTATGCCCAGACACAACAAAACTCTGTAGGTAAATTCAGCTTTTTTTTCAACTGATTACTAATTTAATAATTATTTTTTTCTTTGAAAAAATTTTTTAAAATATGCCTATCAAATCAGTACAATACTTCTATATTTATGGAAAATTTTTGACTAATACCTAAAAAAAAGTTTTAGTTGAAGAATCTTTGAATATTTTTTTCAAATCATAATATAATATACAGTAAAATTTGGTTCTAAAGAACATCACTGGACTACTTTGAGTTTCTCTTTATAGACATCATTTGTTATATCCAAGAATGTGGAAACATAATCATTCATATGAATGATTTTCTGTAAAAATTTTTGTTAATACCATAGTTATTTCATGCTTCATTTTTAATTTTTGTTTATTTTTGACACTTGGCAATATAGAAAGTAAAGACTGTGCAAATTTTTAATAAGATATTTATTAAAAATACTTTATTTACTCAAATATAAGTAAAAATCAATAATAATAATAAATTCCAGAGGGAATTAAAATTACCTACTTTTCAAAGATATCATTTATTTTTCATTAGTTTAGCAATTCGAATCCATTAGTTTTGTGTTTCTAATTTTACCAGCATAAATGTCATCATGATGGCACACATTTATATGTCATCATGACACTGTAAATTATCGTAGTTGTGTGATCTCATTGTGATAAGTATTAAGATAGGGTGCTTTGTTAATAAATCAATTAAGCTATGTTATAACCCTACACTGCCAACACTTAACAGTGTAGGGTTTTAATATATCTATTGACACTAATTTAAAAAAGTTTTGTGCAAAAATGTATAGTATCTAAAATTTTAATAAAAATGAAATTCTATTCTGCAGGATTAATAGTGTTTTGAATGTGTATTCAGATGAGATTTTAAATATAATATTCTGATTGATATATGTTTTTATGATATATTTTTTTAATTGTTGCAACATAAAATATATCTCAACATAAAGCGTGAAACTTCTATACAGTGCTAGGGTAGTCTGGAGCTTGATTACAATACATATTTGAAGTCAATCTGTTATTTGATACCTGACTTGTGATGTAATGTTAGTTAGATCAAAAGCAATATTTTAGATTTTTGCACAAAATCTTTCACATTATTCTCTTAAATTGTCCATAAGTTTCAATCTATTGCAGATATTTTTCTAAAATTTTTGTGTAATTCTAGAACTATTAACTATAGAGAAAAAGTAAAAGATAGATTTGATTTTAATAATTTTTGGTTGATCTTAAAATTAAATGGCAGTTGAAACCAAAAAAAAAATTTTTTTTTTTTTTTTTTTGCAATATTATTCACTTAAATTGTCAATTGTTTTAAAATTATTGTTAATATATTCTTGAATTTATTTCAATATTACAAATAAACCAATTTTGTTATTAATTGATATTGATAAATCTAATAACTAAACCTTCATTCTCAGATGATATATTTTAGTTCCTAAACAAGTGTTTTAAGAAAGCTAATTTTTATCAATGAGGACAACCCATCTGTACTGGTTTATGGAAAATAGCTATACATTATTAGTAAGAATAATTTGCTTAATATTAGTTGAACTAGACCATTGCTAATGCATTGTTCTATAACACATTATCATCAACAATGGTCTAATGCAGATATCTTCTTGATTATGTTACATAATTCCTATATAACGTCATAGATATCAAATAATACATTGTTTCATTCCATTATAGCCAAAATAATATAGAAAAAAATTGTATAGGCAATCCCCAACTTATGTAGATCCATACTTACATAGGTTAATTTTAGTTAAGGAACCAGGCCTGAATCCAGTTTTTCTGAAAAAACTAAAGGTATAGGACTCAGAATTGAATTTGGATCCTCCAAGATGGTAAGAAACTGCTTTATTACATAACTGATATGTTTATTCTTTAATGTTATATTTTTATGACCCACTAGTACTCTGTAACATATGCTTAAACATATATAGATTTGATTTGATTTACATAGACTTTTCCAGAATGATCTACCTACATAAGTCAGGGATTGCCTACATTAATGTATTGTAAGAATCATTAAGTAAAATAGAAGGTTAGTTAGGTATAATTTTAAAAAAAATCATTAGGGTTAAGAAACAATCATGAGTGCCCAGAACTTAAAGACACAAAGTTAAGTTTGAAATTCATCTCCAATTATAGCAAATGAAGAATGTAATTATTCTTGCTATTTTCTATAAAATATACTATGTCATTATCATTCCATAATTCATCTATTTTTAAATATAAAGCAATCATTTAAATAAAAATTACAGTAATTTATATTTGCCTTAATTATTTATATAATTTAAATTTGTAGACAGTAATTTATATTTTTATATTTCTGACAAAGATGATTATTTAACTAAAAGTATTTTAATAAAGCTAATTATTTTGATTCAAGTTCTTTTTTAACCAGAACTGTTGTTTATTTATTTTATTATTTTGGTAAATTACTCAACTATATATATATGTAAATTGATCAATATGTTTATTTTATTATAGGAAAACAAAAACAGAAAAATCTTCAATAGGAAACAAAGATATCAATTTATTAAGCAGAAAAAATACAACTGCTTCCCTTTTAAGTAGAGCTATAAGATCATCTAGTTTAACAGCACGAACTGTCAAATCAAATGTAAGAAACTGATATAATTATCTTTTCTAATATAAAATTATAATCAGAAAAATCATCAAAACTTTGATTGTAATCAAGTAGAGCTGCTGAAACTTGAATTTTTTCAAAAATTTAAGCTGATACTAAGGAAACACTTGGGAAAGCTTGAGTACCCAAGCTTTTTTGTTAATAAATATTTAACACATTGTAGTTGAAAGTCAGTTTAATTATGGCCATAATGAACAGTTTGTGTTTTATTTTTTTTATGATGCATAGATCATCTAAAGTGCATGAAAAATAACATTTGTATCAAAAACATTGTATGTATGAGGGCAATCCCAAAATAAATCCCATCTCCTATTTTTTGGGGACATAGTAAAACTATTAGTATAGTTGTTGGTTACACTATTGTGAGTGGCACTTCCTACACTCCCAGATAAGCATGCATGCCCTTTGCTGGGATGCTCATTCTTGGCTTGGCAGCCATTCAAAATGGAGCTCCCATTGAATGCTACTGCCAAGTGCAAACTTCGCGCAGTTATTCGCTTTTTGAACACAAGACATTCAACCAGTTGAAATTCATCACCAATTGACAGAAGTGTATGGACAATTGTGCATGGATGTCAAAAATGTTTGCAAGTAGTGTAGAGAATTTACAGCCAGTCGTACTGAAATTCATGACTAAGAAAGGAGTGGTAGACCATCAATTTCCGATGAGACAGTCGCAAAGGTTTAGGAAAACATGCATAAAGATCGGAGGATCAGTCTGGATGCTCTCTGCATGTTGGTTCCTGAGGTTTCCCGAAGCACCATCTACAGGATTCTAACAGAAAAGTTGCAATATTGGAAGGTTTGCACAAGATGGGTACCGCATATGCTGACAGAAGACCACAAATGGCAATGAGTTGATTTTCCCTGCGAATTTCTTTACTGCTATGCAGATGAAAAGGACAACTTCTTGGACTTGATTGTCATGGGTGACAAAACCTGGGCATTCCACTTTACACCTGAGACCAAACAACAGTCACACAAGCATTCTCTTTGCCCAAGCCGCAAAAATTCAAACAAACACAGTATGCCGGTAAAGTCATGGCAACTGTGTTTTGGGACTGGAAGAGGGTATTGTTGGTCAACTTTCAGCCTGCTGGGATCACAATAAACACTGACAGGTATTGTGAAACACTGAAGAAACTCAGAAGGGCAATTCAGAACTGGAGAAAAGGAATGTTGAGCAAGGGTGTAAGCATTCTCCACAATAACGCCCGCCCACACCTCACCCATCAAACTGTCGTTCTCCTGCAAAACTTTCGTTGGAACGTCATCACTCACCCACCTTATAGTCCGGACTTGGCACGCAGTGACTACCACCTGTTCCCTAGGTTGAAAGAACATTTATCTGGACGGCAGTTCTGCTCCGATGACGAGGTGAAAGATGAGGTTCAACGCTTCCTGAAGGACATGGCGGTGAGCTGGTATGACATGGGCATTGTAAAACTGTCACAGTGTCTACAAAAATACATCGATCAAAATGCCGATTATATAGAAAAATAAGGCAGTCTTCAACCTTTAAATTGATGTAAGTATTTATAGAAAATAAACGGTTGTTTGTATATCTAAAAATATAGGAGACTTTATTTTTGAGATTGCCCTCATAATAATAAACTTAAAAAACCATAAATATTTAGTAGTAAAATAAGAGCACTCTAGTAAAATGTGCTTCAAAGTAATATGGCAAAATGATACTTTTGCTTAGTTCATTATCAATTTATCCATAATGTGTATAAATTTGTGGTGTCTAGGTTCATCTTTCAAGCTTCTGGTTGACCTCACTATGGATTTTGGCCAGCCTTGTGGTGGTCTAAAAGTAGTCACTACCAAAAGTATATCCCCTATATAATTTAGCCTCTTAATTTGTATTAACCACAAAAAGGGAGACTAACAATTAGGAAATGAGACTAATACATACATAATTTTATATAAGCACTAATAAGATTTAGAAAATGTTAGTAATTTCTACGCTTTAATAGCAAATTTAATTAAACTAATTTATTATATCTTTAAATTAATTACTGTAAGATGTAATATTTTGAGAAAGCAAAATATGTTTTAATCACTTATCATCATAAGATTTCATAATTTACTTTATATATTCTGTCCATTCATGACTTTATATTTAATTAGTATATAAGCCTGTCTAAGACGAGATAGATGAGCCATACTTCTTCAAGTGACACAAATATTTATGGCAGCTTGGTTACTTTATCTTTTTCTCAAAAATGACATTATTTTTCAATCTGTTCATTACTATGTGCACTGACATACACTTACATCAAAGTTTGACAGACTGTTTAAAATGGCAATCAACAGCATGGGCTCAAACTATCAAATACTTTTTAAGAGATAAAATCTGAATTCAAACTCAAATCCTTTGGAAGGAAAGCCATAGTGTTTCCAGATAGTCAATCTGTCCAATAACACAAAAAAGCCAGACTAAATTAAAATATTTGTTGGATTTCAGACTTTCATGTTGGATTTGCCATTCTGAATTTGGAAAAACTATCATTAGATTTGTAATCTGTAGCTTCAAAAATCCCAAATATTGATTTTTGTCAAAATAGAAACATAAAATAAAAAATTTGTCAAATTTGGGAATCACCACTTTTGTAACCTCTTTTGAATATAAAGTTTTTCGATCAATGTGTAAAGGGATATTTTTCTCAGCATGACAATTTTTAACTATTTGAGTGCTTCATTTTCCAAGCCATAAAATAAACATTGGAGATTTAGCTTCCCCCTTATCTATCCTTTGGGGATGGAATTTTGGGTTGCCATATTTTTTCTGAATCAGTTCAATGGTCCTTCTACATCAGGGATGGCCAATCTATGGTGCTTGTGCCAAAAGTGGCGCATTGCATGATTAGAAGTGGCGCACTAAATCCCAGAGAAAATTTTTAAAAATTTCTTAAACAATTTATCTATATATATATAGATATATCTATCTATCTATATATATACAGGTATTTCAGATATATCTGAAATACCTGTGCGTGCCTGTTCACTTATAAAGCAAGAACTGCTAATGGATTTTTATGAAACAACTTTTGTTTGTTAGGGGATTTATGCAGGAAAGTTTAAAGACAGATATTGATTATTAGAAATTGGGGATTTATGCAAGAAAGTTTAAAAATAGGTATTGATTATTAGAAATTAATTTTATATATTGTAATTGGCAGAAATTACTTGATATAAAATCCAAGATGGAAGATTAACGCTATTTGAGCAACCTCATTGTGTTAGTGACCACATTACATGTTTGCTGGGCGATATCATTGGATTACTAAAAGGGGTATAAGTTTGTATGGCACATCTTAACTAAGAAAAGGAAAAATTGGCGCATGAACTATAAAAGGTTGGCCACCCCTGCTCTACATCATCTCCAAATTTCATCTTTCAAGGTCATAGGAAAATATAAATAGTCCTTGACTTATGATGGGAGTATTTTTTGATAGCCCCATCATAAGTCAAAAATGGTCCCTAATGGTAAAAATTTTAGTAGTAGTAATAAAGTATTCATTATTATATTGTTTAAGATGGTAAAATTGTTTGGATTTGAATCTGGATTCCCAAGTTGGTAAAAAATTGCTTTACTACAATTTAATAAAGCAAAAAATATTTCTAGCCAATAGGTTAAAAAATAGCTAAGTTTGGAATATCATAAGGACAATCATAACATTGGAATATCATAAATTTTACATCTGCTTGCACTCAAATTCTTGCAGACATACATACATACATAAATGGCAAGCATTTTAGATATATAGATTCTATTTTCTAGAAAAAATGAATGTAAAAACTCTATTGTATATTTGATAATAGAATAAAGTGATATTGTTGAAATTTCATATATTTATACTGTTAATATTTAGCATTATTTACTTGTAAAGTTTATCTAAATTTTTTCAGTCTATATTCTTACATTTGTCAGTCTTTTTCAGTCAAATATATATATATATATAGATTAAATAATTTTATAGTTTAATACTTAAATTTTTTTTTCAGAATCAAAGGAGTACAAAACAGAAATAGTGAAAAAATACAAACTATAGACACAATAAGCTCTTCAGCTGAATCAATACATTGTTGAAGATGCTGCTGGTGCTAATGTATTTCATTGTAAATGTTATTCAAATTTATAAAACTTTAAATTTCAGTTACTTGATTTATTTTGACCTAAGCGAAAATGTTAACTGATTAAATCATTTCATAATGCATCAGATGTCCTATTGTTGCTGTGGGAAATGTTTAATTGTTTGGATGTTACAATTAAATCATTAATTCATTATCGGAATATTTAAAGCTAAACATCATGTATACCATCAGCCCAGTATGTTTTAAAAAAGCATGTGATTTTAAAAACTGGATTTTTACACTTGTCAATAAAGTAGTTTTATTTAAATTGTGTTGTTTGAATTAATTTAAATAACATATTTATATTTAAAAATAATTTAAAGCTGTCAGTTTGTCTTTTAATAAATACATTAAAGTCAACAATACTATTTTCTTATAATATAGATATTTTTTCCATATACAATAATATTCCGGAGTTACATAATAGGTGAGACTGGGAAGCAAAATGCAAGTCAAAAATTACCTAAGTCAGGGTACCTACAGATTCCCAAATCTAATTTCAGGTACATATGTATTAGGTTCTTAACTGGCTCTTTATTATCAAGAAAACAACAAATTATAAATGTTTATAATATGTAGTTGTAATTAAAGATTCTGAATCAACAAATCAGCAAATGAAATATGTGCATATGCACTATGTAACTGTGAAACAAACAAGGGGACAGCATATTATCAAGAAAACAACAAATTATAAATGTTTATAATATGTAGTTGTAATTAAAGATTCTGAATCAACAAATCAGCAAATGAAATATGTGCATATGCACTATGTAACTGTGAAACAAACAAGGGGGCAGGATGAGAAGTTACATATTTCCAAATTTATGTAGGGGAAGGTGGGGCACAGAGAGTCACTCAATTATTTACAAAACAGACAACACCATCTAGTCTATTTTTGGAAAATCTTGTCAGTAAGGACGCCATCTTAGCTGTGTATGCCTTTGGAGGACAAGCCTTTACTTAAACAGAACAAAAGCGATAAAATATTGTTTTCGAGGTAATAATCGTAATGTTTTTAGTTTTAAAGGTCTACTAAAATAAACATTAGTAGATAATTATCAGTTTGATTAGAATTATTACTTGAATGATTAGTTGTATAGTATACTTAGGCATAGTTCAAAGTCATGACAAATATTTGTAAGAAATAATTTTGATATGTTTTTTGTGAGTATGTAGAATGGGGCGCACACGACCGGCCGCCAGACCTGTGTGCCCCAATCTACATACAAAAACAATTTACTTATAATTTTACTAAAGAATGGATGTTTATATTAGTGCAGCAACAGTGTGTTGATGATATATGTATGTAATAGGATGCAAAAAAAGACTCGCTCCATTGTGTTAGTCTGTATTGTCTTGTAGAAAGGTTTAACCTGAAAAATTACCAGTACAATAAAATGTTATAATTTTTATATAAGGTTTTTTTTAAGAAAGTACACAACAAGTATTAGTGTACGCAGTGTTGCCATATTTTTGAAAAATTAAGAAAGCACACAACAAGTATTAGTGTATATAGTGTTGCTATACTTTCGAAAAATCACTAATATATCAAAAATTGAAAATTCCTTTTCTGCTACTGTCTCAATTAAGCATATATCAAAAATTGAAATTCCTTTTCTGCTACTGTCCCAATTAAGCATTTAAATTATATATTAGTTTGGTTTTTGTTCTTTGAAATTTGGCCCAATTATGCGGCTGTCCCAATTAAGCAGAATCCACTGTATATTAAATCATTTACACACATGAAATTTGTGAACACAATTGAAGAGAATAAATACAGTGATAAGTTATATATCAATCAATATTGCATTATCATAAAACCAATTTAATACTACTAAATCTTTCAATTGTCTACTACTTTATCAGCAGAAACGTTTTCAATACTGTATTTTTATAAGTTCCTCAATTGTTATGTAACAATATTTTAGCACTGATAAAAGAAAGCCTAAGAAAGGCAATGTATTGAAAATATTTTTTCTGATAATGTATGCAATTGTGGGATATATGAATCATGTAACTGACAAGTTAATTGCTTTTTTAAATGTTCAAATGATACAGCAAGTAATAATTTAATATTAATAAATAGTGATTTTTTACTACTAAAAGTGCTAGAGTTATTCCAGTTAAATATTTAAAGTTTAAGCAGTGTGTTCTAAAGTTAGAATTTTATAACAAAAATTTTATAAAGAATAACAAATCATACTGTTAATAATATTAAGTTTTGTACAATGTCTAATTTAATGTTTAAAAAATTAAATGTTTGTGCAATTTAAAACTAGATTTTCAGGAGAGAATCTATATAAAAGGATTAAAATAATTTTCACAGTTATTTAATTCTTGTAAAAAAGCACTTGATATAAGTATTTTCTGAATCAAATTATCATTCTCCACATTCTATACTTTAAATGTTATATTTAATGGAATAATTACTGCTACACTGAATCCAAAATACTATAACTGAATGGAAAAAATCAACACTTTTTAACTCTGATATTAATGTTAATTTTTTCCAATAAAAAGTATTACATAAAGATTTGGTTGTAAGAATGACTGAATGTATCAATTTTTTTATTCTATTCAAAAAATATCTTAGCTATTTGCAAAAGCAAGATGTCAGTCTATTCTTAAAGAGAATAGAATTTCATAATAATTATAAAATTATTATGAAATTCTATTCAATTAAAACCCAAGTTTATATCTTGATAAATAACCCTATTTTTTAGCATTGACAATGCACAGAAAATTTTACATAGTTATTACTTAGTTTACTAGCTAATTTACTATTATTAACTTTTCATTCAATAGCAAATTGAATTTAATTATTTTACATAACTTATATTAGCATTAGCATATTTCAATTAAAAATGTACAGTAACAATTCAAGAGAGAGATGTAAAATTATCGAAAATATGCAAGTAAATTCTTAGTTTTTTTAAACATACTTAAAGATAGATGGGCAAACCTATAAGCAAGTCCAACTGATAACTTGCTGGAAATTTGCATATTTCAATGACATATATAAATTTTACATTATTTTTACAACAATTAGAATACTTTTTTGAATTCTGAAAAATAGAGAAAATTCTTATCACAATCATATTTTCATTGCAATTTTGACACACTTATTCATAGTGAAAAAAAAATTAAATATTTAAATTAAATCAAACAACAAAAATACATTTAAAAAAATCCATAATAAATTTTTACAATTCTTAGACAGAAAAAATGTTTTATTTTTACTGTTTTACAGAATTTATTTACTATACAATAACATATCCTAAATTTCTTGACAGTATTTTTATTATTATACTGTGGAATTTTCAATATTAAAACATGATCAAAATAATAATACATAAAAATGTAGCATTTTCAACAGGTTGAATATCATTATCAAATTTTTTACATCTGATAATTCCTATTTGCATAATCTCAATCATCAATTGAGATACTGAATGTACAAAGTAGTAATCTTTGAAGCACATTTCATGAAACAGTTACATATATTAACAAATATTAAATATTATGTCATTGTGCCAAAAACTGGATTATGACGACAAATGCTGGGACCATATTCTTCATATGCAGCCTTTGTATGACAAACCTGATAAAATTCTGGCTGAAATTTAAAAATTATATGAAACAATTTTATATTTTTAGCATACAAATTTCAGATAATTTCCATTAATAGAATATAATTTATTATTATAAATATAAATGAATAAAGTCTAGTTTGCTGAAAAAAATTAACTCAAAATAAAACTAAAAATTAAAAAATTTAACTGCTCTCTTCGGTGTTTAAATAATTATTAAACAAATTCTAAGCACACATAAGCAGTCCAGTATTTTTTTAACATAATCATTTAATCTGAGTAACATTTTCGGCTTCTACACCATCATCAGCTCTTACAAACACTTAATGGAATACAATATAAAACATTACAGTTCTAGAACTAAAAATCTAACTTTAAGAACTAAAATTCAAAAAATTTCCACATTAATTTTGAATTTCTAACAGTGTCTTATATCTAAGGCTAAAGTCTAATAAAATAAAATTAATTTAATGAAAATTTCATTTATGCGTAGAGAAATATAAGTCCAATCGTGTAGTAACTTCTAGAAATATAAAATTATATTTGCATCAAAAATTATTTTCAGTTGATATTATATTGGGAACCTTGTTGCAAAGCAAACTTCCAGGCTTTAGATATATTATTCATTTGCCTATCATTAATTACTATCCCGTTTTTACTACCTTTATATATCTGTAACTCTTATGTGGTAAATAGCTCATTCACGTTATTAAAGGCTTCAATATTCTGCTTTTCTCCCACTCTATCTGCACATTACACTTGTATGCTCTTTTAGTTAGAGCAGTGTTCAAATTATCTTTTTCTATGTCCCTTTTATGTTCATTTAGCCTATCATTCAGATTTCTTGTCACTCCAATATACACTTTTTTTCTACCATTTTCTAGATTTTTCAACAGTATCTTATAAACTCCCATTCTCTCTTCTTATTTGTAAACATCTTTAATGTTTCAGAGCACATTAAATACAGTTTGTGCCCTTTTGAATGCTGGTTTCTTTTCTCTTTAGTAATTAACGATAGGCAAATGAATAATGTATCTAAAGCCTGGAAGTCTGTTTTGCAACAAGGTTCCGAATATAATATCGACTGAAAATAATTTTTGATGCAAATATAATTTTATATTTCTAGAAGTTACTATGCGATTGGACTTATATTTTTCTACGCATAAATGAAATTTTAATTAAATTATTTTGTTAGAATTTAGCCTTAAAAATTTGAAATTAATGTGGAATTTTTTTGAAATTTTTTGAATTTTAGATCTTACAGTTATATTTTTAGTTCTAGAACTGTAGCGTTTTATATTGTATTCCATTAAGTGTTTGTAAGAGCTGATGATGGTGTAGAAGCCGAAAACATTACTCAGATTAAATGGTTATATTAAAAAAATACTGGACTGATTATGTGTGTTTTGAATTTGTTTAATAGTTATTTGAAAATTAACACACTGATGGCTGAATTTAATGACTACTATGCTAATTTGGATTGTTAGTTTTCTCAAAAGATCTGTAAAAATTAGTAGCTCTTTGTATTCATTTGAAATTTTTAAAGGTAAGAAATAAAAAAATTTCTATTTTCCAAAAAAAAATATTAATATTTTTTGAATTAAATTTGATGTTTTATGAAATTTTGAAATATATTACAGTTGTCTATTAGATTAAGACGATTCATAGAATTCTAAATTTTTGATGATGAGAAAGTCATTAAAAGAACACTTTTAACAGATTCACAACTCTGCTACCATCTAGAAAACATCAATCTCATATAAATAACAATGAAGTATGAAAGTGGTATTGGTTTGCTTTCCTCTTAGGAAAAAAAATTAATACAACTTGAAAGTTTGTACACTTATGTTGGATATATAAACAACAGTCTCATGCTAAGCAACAAAGATCTACATTCATGCCATATATAGAAATAACTTACATTGAGAATTGAATTCATTTGTCCATGTTTAAAATGGGTGTGATCTCTTGACCGAAAACTTTTGTCTATATTTAAAATGGGCTTGGTTTTCAGTGCATTAATATAAATAAAAGACTACACAAAGTTTCTTCTTCAAATCTATTGATATTTTTTATTAAAATACTTTTGAGTATTTATCCATCTTCAGTAACCTACATAATTTTACTTTTGGAAAATTAATGTAAAATATATATATATTTTTAATCTGCATAACAGTAGATTTATATATTAAATTAAATTTATATCAAAGAAATCAATTTATAGATTATATCTTAATATTTCATTTTAAACTGTTTTGAAATTATTGATGGCTGTTATTTTTTTTATATGCAAAAATAAATCCTACAGGCGTCCCTTGACTTTCACATATTCGACTTTCTCACAATTCGCTATTAAAAATTAAAAAATAATAATAATATATTGGAAATATACTTTATAAAGGAGTAATATTTTTGAAAGACATTTTATGACTAGAATAAATTTTATTTAAAGCTATCTATAATATTGAAAACAAACTAAAAACCCATTATCTATGAATAAATGTTATTTTATGAAAAAATTGAAACATATTGGACTGGCAGGAAGGAATATTACATTAAAATAAATTTTATTTATAGACCCTATACGAATCTTAGAAAAAAATATATATTACTGTATTTATTTTTATATATTTTGAAAAATAAGTTTTGAACGTCTTTAAAAGATAAATTATTAGGCCTACATAAATTTATTCTTTATGTCTGAAATAAATGTTGATTGACAATACTTTTCTGTAGTGTTAGAAGAAAGCAAACAGAAGAAGAAAACGCATCAGTACAACAGAAAGAACCTACATTGGTAATTCATGTCATGTCGAAAGAAGAGAGCCAAACTCCTAATCCAATGACGGAAATATAAGGAAGAAGTACCGATTGAGTTTGATTCTGCCTTTATGACATCTAATTCGTTGAATCTGTCGTATTTCGCCGACTTTCTCAAAAAGTTGCTAGTTTATTTGAGGATAAGATAAAAAACAGGAAAAAATATTTGAACAGAAAAAAAAAAAAACGCGCCCGTACACACACCTTTTAAAAATGTCTTTTACTTTCCAAATTTTTATCTTAATATTAAAACTAAAGAATTTGAAACACAGTATTTTAATTATCTATAAATTACTAATAGATAATCAAATATTAAAATAAAACTTTTATACAATACTTTTCTATCAGAAACAAAGTTCAAATAACATATTGATACAGCTATTGGTTTTGTAAACTGAATTATAATATTCAATAATATGTCTTACTTGTTAGCTTAAGTTTTATTTTACGAATTTATACCATAATTATTATAGGGATTTATTATATTAAAAGAGTAAATAAAAGGCCTGTTAACTTTTAATTATTCATAAACTAAATTTTGTGTACAAGGCCAAAACATATATTGAACATATTTAAAAAATGAGGATAAAATTAGGTTCGCATATGTAATTAAATCTTACTCTTATTCGCATAAATACACAATATATTTAAATCAGTGTAATTAAATAATCAAAAACAATCCTTGATATTAAGGATTATTTTTGACGGATTCGTCGAAACATGATGATATACAGTATAGTAATCTCATGTTTCGAAATTTTTGTTTTTAAGTTTGCTTTTTATAAAATTAATATAATATAGTTACGTTAATGAATTTTCTTTTATATTAATTCTTATTCGAATAAATACTCTATTGTTTTCAATTTAACAATATGATTTAACAAAATTCGCAAACAATGGTCAATATTTTTTTATTTCGTCAATCGATCACATCGCGGATCTACTCTCTACATTAGAGTCAGTCGGTTATACTGTATTCAGTTTTATTTCATTTTTAAACTTCGTATTAATAATTAAATAAAATTAGTTACAATTAAATACTCCGAATTTAGTTTACGATGAAGTTTCCAAATCATGTTCTCGGTTATATCTACTGTATTTATTTCTTTTTTTTTCAATGTCTAATAATCTCTCGGAATTAATAGGAAAGGCATTAGAGATGAGCCTGTTTGGAGAATAACATCAGTTTGTTACATCCGTACTGGAATCGGCCAGAATATTAAAGAAATCGAAGTTGATAGTATTTTATGTTCTTTAGCAAGTAATCAATTCCTAATCCTTTAGGAGCAAATCGATGCTTTCGTAGATGGATGCCTTGAACACAGTGTACTCATTAAGGCATCTCATATTATTAATTGAAATTGTCAACTTTTCTGTTATTACATGACGCGGTTATTGCTGTAGTACCAAAGATGAATTTATTATTTTTTTTATCACAATCGGGTTATATGATTAAGGTGAAACTATTACTTAAATCCCCTGCAATTTAATGATATGCACAAAATGAATATTAAGTTTTCGGTCATTTTCCTTATACGTTTTGGAAAGAAATACAGTACTGTATTGGCTATGTTCCAAACAATATATTTATATAGCAACTATTAACCGGCCGCTAGTTCTATCAGTTGCTGTAAACTATAGTAATTCAGTTGAAGGTCACTTCGAGTTCGGTCAAATTATTACTGATCATTGTTTTACCAATGAAATAATTACGGTTACAGTTAGATTAATCAATAGTTACCGGTTAGTTTTAAGCAGCTTCTATTTCCAAAATTACGTAATTTTCTTGAAATCTACGTTTATGTTATCTTTAATCTATGTTATTGTACATAGATTACTTAATGAATAATTTATATACAATAGTTTGGGTAGTACTTAGGTTTAATAGTTTACAATAATCTTTTCGTTACTTTTATATTTATCTTTTTCAGGACTATTCATAGAAGTCCTTATAAAAGGACTTCTATGAATAGAAGTCCCTTTATAATCAACCTTTTTAATAGAAATACTATGAGTGAGTCCAGAAAATACTCCGAGAAGTCTCCACTAGAAAAGTTAAAGAATGACGTCACATAGCGAGATAACGTGATTTGTTGAACGGCTGGACCTCCAAACGTTCAACAAATCACGTTGTTTCGCCATGTGACATCAGTGTCTTTCAGTTTCGAAATTATTTGAGATTTAAATGCGGAATTCGTAAAAGGTATATAAGAGAGAACGAGATTATAACACTACAACTAAATTTAACAATAGGATTTCTTTTAAAATATAATAAAATCCGAGATTTGAACCCAATCTTCAGATGGAAAGTTAATGCGTGGGGCATCCACCGACCTCTACCTGCATTTGCATGATTATATTATGTAAAAAAATTTATTTTTTTCTATTATTTTTATATTAAAAAGATATCAGAGATCTATTTGCTTAAGAATATCAATTATTTTTGAAGGTTTTACGCCGCCGAAGATGCTATTATTTACGGACTTTGTATCCGAGCTGATTTTAAGATTCACTGTTTGTTTATGACTATCAGTAATTTGTTCTTAGTCTATCACAATTTCTTCTACCGAATTTCACGAAAGATATGAGGCTGTGGACTAAAAAAAATTTATCATAGACTAGCCAGATAGATGGAGTCGTTCAAAAACGTGTTAAAAGAAGCGGATTAACGAGTTTGTTAGTTTAGTTGTGCCAATGAATTATATATACTTATGTATATACTGTATATATACACGACAGTGTGCAGTTCATAACACAAAAAACGCCGGCCAATAACCGTGATGAGTCAAATGTAGATTGAAGAATGAGATTCAACGATTCAACATTGAACCCCATTCTGATAAATTTGGAGGTATAGAACTGGGAACTAAATCTGGATTCATCAGATGGCAAGTGACAGTTTTACCATGATAGTTGGATCCACATTTCCTTTTGAAAAACTGAATTAAAATGTAATTACAGAATTGTAATTTTCTGGTTTCTTATAATTCATATAGGCCTACGGTATTCAAAATACTAAGGTCAATAATAATTTTCATCTAAATAATAAAGATAAGCAGTAAAATCTTGATTTGTTAGATGTTTATATTTACAATTTTGAAAACTGTTAAAATGACCACCTTGATACAGTGACCACTTGTAATCATGGCTAAAGAGACCAAATTTCAAAAGCTGGTTTGTTTTCCATAAGATGTAATGCTATTTTTGTTCCATATAGTGACCACCTGCCTAATGTGTATATTGACCACTCACTTAGATAGTTTTAAGAAATTTTAACCTGCAAAAGTGACCAAGAAGTTTAATTTCATGGAGGAATTACTGTATTTTCCTTAAAAATTTTTCCATTAAATAAAATTCTAAGGATTAATATTCCATTAGAATTTTTTTGTTATGATAAAATAGTCTGCTAAACCAGTATATTAAAAAATAAATTTTATAATACTACTGTCTATGTATCTTTATACAATATTTTAATATGACTATGTTAAAGGTTAGTATTAATTGTAATACAGTATATGCTTGTTATAAGGCTTTGTTCATGAGGTGATATGTGTTATATGTCGTCATTATCACTTGATTACAAGTTGATGATTTTAATTAATATAAATTTGCAGTTTAGAATTAAGCTGTTGTTTTCTTTTGGGGGAAGTGGGAGGGTCACTATCCTGTATAGTGACCCTCCCAAAGTTTGGTCCCAAAGGGTGGTCACTAACAGGTTTCACTGTATTTCAAATTTCTTTAATCTGTATAGTATTACAGAAGGCCATACATTGAAACCGATCACTGAAATAACGAACCCAGATTAATCAGACTCTTATCAAAGTCGATCAAAAGTAGAATAATGGAAATCTATTATATATCAAGCCTGTATTCCATTGAAAATATCAGAGAATGGGAATCTCAGAATTCGATCTGGAATTTTCCAGATTCTGTAGGGAATAGACATATATCTTTTGTAAGATGGAAACTATAATTATTAATTTTATGGAACATGAATCGTTAATTTGTAAAACGTTGAATGCTAGTTTTTATCTATATTTTGAATTTCCTTTTCAATACTTCACTTGACGACAATTTACAATTTTTTAACCATAATCTATATTTTTTCATTGAAACTGAAGTTATAATTTATGTTCTCTTTATACAAGTCAAAACATTTTATCACTGTTGTTTGAAAAACGTAAAAAAGAATTCAAGATATTTAGATAAATTAAAAGTAAAAAATGTTTTCCCCTAGTTTATTTCAAACAATGCATATTTATTTATTTAAAGTTATAAAATCTGAAAATGAAGGAAAAAAAACTGTAATTAAGACTGATTTTTTAATAGAACAAAACTTTTAAATTCTTATTTTTCTTGGATCAAGCAAAAATAAGTAAATTAATGTTGATTTTATTGATTTAAAATTCAAACTAAACTTTTATATTCCTCAATTAATAAAAATTAATTTCAAAACTATAAATTATATTTACATTACACTGATTATATTATTATTTTACTGATCTATTCACTATATCATAAAAATATAGATATCTGTGTGTAGGTATCTTTCTCATTTATAAACAAAAAGAGATACGAGTTAGATCTATGAACCGATAGTGTTCAGATTCAACAAGTATATGTTCTTATGTCATCCTTTTTTCCCACCTTTTTAAGAAAGTAATTTTTCTTCTAAAACATTACAAATGGCAGAACATTTTATAGTGTTTTTCACGTCGATCCTAAAAAACATGTTTTAGACACAGGTTTGTAAATGATATCGTTCAATAACGTCGAATTTATACAGAGATTATAGTTGAAAGATTTTAGTAAACAGTCGAAATGCAATTAAAGCTGCCTTTTTTACTTTTTTGTCTATAAATATCAAATATATTTTATTTACTGAAGATATAGTATTTCCCATCATTATTGCTTTTATTTCACTTGTCGATCTATATCGTTGAAAGTTGGCCAAAATTATTCATCGCCGATATTGAAAATAATGTCGGTGATAAAGAAAATGAGCCATTACACATCAGTGCAATTTTTGAGGTTTGTTCACAAACATTTTGAAGTTAAAGCTACTGTTTTACTTCTCATTGTATATAATTGTAAATTTTCAAACAGCAGAACAGAAATGAATACTGTGGATGCAATAACACTCAGCCAGACAATTTGTTAACGTGAAAATCTACTGCTTATATATCAGGGGTGTTCAACCCGTCGATCGCGGAGCGATTTTTGGTTGATCTCTTGTTTATTCCTCCCAAGTTGTTTCCTCCTTACAAATTTAATTAAAACTGAAAACATAATAATTTATTTATCATTATTTTGTATTATTTTTTTAATTCTCTTTAAGTGTATTGGTATTGTTTATTTATTTTTCGTTAAAATTGTCAAATCAGTAATTTTCTTATCATTTGAAAGTATACACGTGAAAAGTTTTCAATATTCATTGATATTGCGCCAAAAAATCTGTCGTGTTACGGGTCAACATACTTGTCAAAATTCGCTTTTTCAAATATTAATGTCATAAAAAAATCAAGAAACCAAATTACAAATAATCATTTGGATGATTGCCTGTGATTGTCCACTACTTCATATCAACTGACTATAAAAACATTGCCAGCTCCAAACAATGCCAAATTTCACATTAATTTTTTTAATCAACCAGCATTTCTTAACTTATGAGTATGTAAACAATCTGTTGTTTTTTCTAACTTTGGTTTTCCAAAATAGAGAAGTTATTTCATTTCAATATATTTGTTTTATTTGTTGAATTAAAATAATTAAAAGTGATGAATAAATTTTTAAATACACAGATAAAAAGTTTTAAGTTTCTTTAAGGTTTTTAGGCTGGGAGAATGGTCCTCCGAAATAAGTGAGCGCATTTGCCAGCATAGTTGTACGTAATCAAATATCAAGTTGAGAGAGTATAAGTTTTTTCCCGGAAAAATTTTAAAAGTAGCTCGCATAGTAAAAAAGGTTGAACACCCCTGCTATATATCTACAGTGGGCAAATTGTGGCTCGCAAGCCACATGCGGCTATACAGAGATTATAAAAGATTAGTATCTTCAATGTGGTTCCATAGGCCTACCATGAAAGTCAATAGCTAATATGGAGCAAATATCTACTTAATTTAAAAAAGTAATATATTTGTAATTTGTTCATTTATTGTAAAAAGTAGTATGCATCTATAAGAAAGAAATGCGTATGAAATATAAAATAAACAATTTTTGAAACCATTGTTAAGATTACCTGAAAAAACTGATGCGACTTCCATTGATACAGAAACTGATTGCGGGTCGTAGAGTATTTGAGATTCTCTTATGTGGCTTGTAGTTACATGAAGTTTGCCCACTCCTGCTATATATATTCCAGCATATGATATTTGCAACTGGCCTGCCTTACAAATTTTTGAACCGATGTTGTTTTCAATACCATATAGATTTGCACATTATTTACAATATTTCTAATATGACTAAGTCAAATTACGAAGAAATTAAAACACTGACATGACATCTTTGATCTGCGATCATTTTTTGAGTGATCTCTCCTTAATGAGCAATACTGGAGATCATTAGGGATATTCCACGCTGGTTAGGTTAGGTTAGTTTTATTACGCCGCCATATCCTCACGGGATATTCTGTATCCGGCGGCGGCCATTTATAGCTCCCATCACAGGATGGCCAGCACCCATGATGGGGACAACCGGATGGTTGAAGGATGGGGTTCAACAGACCGGGCCCGGACCCCTCCTGAAAAATTGGAGGTGTGGGACCCGGATCCTCCAGGGTGGTAAGCCAAAGCTTTACCACGCGGCCATCCGGCCGACTATTCCACGCTGGTGATTGAATCGATTAAAATAGTGAAAAAGATGAAGATTAATGGGCTGGTATACGAAAAATATTATGCAATAAACATTTTTAATAAAAATGTTTTTCTTAGGATTTAAACTGCGTTGTTATTATAATCATCAAAAATGTGAACTAAATCAGAAATTTTTAGAGATTTTAATAATATTGATATCCATCAACTGGAAGAAATTTTCAGAAATATCTTACAATGTCGGATACTTTGCAATTATTTATATAAAATAATTAAATATTTACAAATATCGATCTGAATTATTCTATTTGCAATAACTATAATTAAGTTTAAAGAAACAATATAAAGAGATTATAAAAGATTTTTGTAAATGCCTAAAGAATTTGCACTAATTAAAATACCCACTAAATTTTTTCCTGGATTAGCTTTTTTAATTGTAAATGAAATTCTTTATTCAGAGAAGTGCGAAACGGACTTCCTTCATTTAAAATCATCATCCAAAATATTTTCATCAGAAACTCCAACATGCTATTTTCTTAATGAATTCTACTAATGGAACCCACAATTACAGTATAAAATCCCGACGGAATGCGAGATATCAAATAAAATTGTGTTTATATTTAAATTTCAATTAAAATCTATTCGATATATGAAGTTATAATTTTTTGTATTTAATGAAATAAAACAAAATGATCTTTCAGTAAAAAATATAAATACAAACATATACGAACAAAAATTCGTTTTGCTTCTCAGAAATGCTGTACAGTACTGTAGTACTGTAGATAAGTTTATTATTATTTATTATTATTATTCTCAAGTTGATAAGAACTAGAAATTAATTTATTCAAAATAAAATACAAAATAATCAATATTCTGAAAACCAACAACTGAATCATCAGTAAAATGTATTGAAAACAACTATTACAGAAATTAAATGCAGTAACATATTGTGCACCAAATTTTAATTGAATAAATCAACAAAAACATTTCTTTACACAAAATTGAAAACGAACGACGATAACTATTAATCAACGTACGGAGACTAAAGTTTCACTAATGCATAAAATTACTTAAGTTATTCTACGACAGTAGTTAAGTTCGTCATTCTATACAGAAAAAAATACGTATTAAATAATAATTTTTAAATATACGAAAAATATATCAAAATTTAAACTGCACATATACATAACAAATTTTATTCTGTATCAAAAAATAAGGTTTTTTTTATATTTATATTAAATGAAAAAAAAATAACAAATTTTAGTTTTACTTTAATTTCATTTTTTATATTTATGTAAAATTAAACCTAATTGAATTATTTTCTAACCTATAATTCAATATAAATGAAACCGATTTTACAAGCAAATAGAAATTTTAGAAGTGTACAAATTACTGTCTAAAATTCAAATAATGAGAATTTTAGAACAAATAAATTATATAAAATTAAATAACTATAAAGCATAAATTACATAAATAGGCGAAAAAGCCTTAAATATGTATATATATAAAAGCCGCTTTTAAATAAAATCAAACTGTAGGCCCACAATTTGTTTTGATTTTATTTTATTTAACGTTGCCAAGTCAACTCGAAGGATATGGGGCAATGAACCTGTTAGGAATTCTGTGTGAAATGGCTACACTCGTAAAGAGAACTGTCCAGATTGAAGATAGAATCAATGTGCTGGAGCTCGAACCTCTCTAAAAAGAAAAAAGAAAAAAAAAACAACTCGAGGAATAAGTCCCAGGAATCGATCCGGAATTCTTTAGGGGAAAGTCAATACCGTTCCCTATGGTCGTCCAACAGATATCTGCACAGTTAAAGTTTATGTTTAAATTCTCCGTAAAAACTCTTCCCTTCTATAATAATTATATTTGGATTAATTTTTTTAACCATTCGAATAACAGAGGTTTGTATAGATAAAATTTGAACATTAAATAATTATTATAAAAGTGCTGTATAATTTTCAGGATAAAACGGAAGCATATTTAATTTGCAGTGGCCCCAAAGAATGACTGGATATATTCTAGATTCCTTTTAATTCTAGTTTTATTTAATTATTATTTTTCTACCGACGTCATACGAGTGATGAGAATGACAGTTGTGAAATTCATGTATTCCTCTAAATACAACAACCTAATTGTAAATAGTCACGCATCATTGACAAACGACAAAGAAATGAGCGGATGCAGATCTCGTCATGTATGCTGATGGGTTACGCTCGGCCACCTCTGTTGAACCGAGCTAAAACTTTTGCCTAAAAGAGGATCTGCAATATAATCTAAGCATCTGTAAAAAGATTATTTTACTATTTTCATAATTCGTTAAAAAAATAAAAACTCGATTATATAGATTGAATTCTGTATAACTAAGAAATATTTTAATAACATAAAAATAATGGGTAAGTTCTTTTCTTCCAATTCAGAACAGTACGAATCCCATTTAGACGGATATAGAAAGATACCAGAGGCCTTAACCGCTCACGTTTCGACTTAAGGGGATAATTCTGGTAGAGGGGGAAGCAATAAAAATGTTCCTGGCCCCTATAAAGTTTTACGACTCCCACGAATGCAGAGTCTAGAAGGTAGTAAAAGTGGGACCCGTAAACAATTATGGTTCTAGCCGGAGTCCGTGTAAATAGCAGTAAAAGCGGGCGTTATGTCTTGCTGCACTCTCTTTATACTCAATGCTTCTCTCTCAGTCCATCCTGAACAGAAAGTCAGATAAATATAAGAAGTACTAAGGTGACAAATGAAATAATAATACGTCATCAGAAGAGAAAATTTAACGGGTTCACGTCATTAGCACTTCACGGCTGGCCTGAAACAACTTGTTTCCAGATTGTGCGTGCAACAAAATAAAACCTTCAGCTCATAAATAAAAATCAAAGATAACTATTGGAGTACGTGTCAGAAATGGTGCAATTAGCAACTCCCAAGTTCCTCTAGTCTCCTTCCCTTAGGGCTGAAATAAAACGTAGGGCTTCGTCAAACTAGATATTATCTATTACGTGAACTAGTGTGGGATTTCTGGCTTGTGGAACTTTCCACGCCCAGCTTACTATCGCTAACTAGTTTCTCAGTTTTTTCCCCCTTTAAATAGAGGCATTATTTTATATTTTATGTCTTTCATAGTAGTATTTCAAGGACCTTATAAATTCTTTACAATTCTGACAAAAATAATTTCAATTTTTTCTCCTGTTCAGATTTTGTTCAGAAAAATAATTTTAATACGGTTTAATGTCTCATAATAAAAATAATTATTACATTACTGATATGATGAGATAAAATTATAACATTTATACACAGTAAAATAAATTATAGATTTATATCTTATTTGAGTAGAATCATATAATTATATAGCAAGTAAAGAATTATTTTGACAGAAGCTAAAAGATATGTGATAACAATTTGGTAATTTTTTATTTTTTATATTTATGCTATTCAGAATAAAAAACAGAGTTCATTGATTAAAACCTAGCATTTAAATTTAAATAAATAACGGGGATTCCTTGTATCGATTTTCAGAAAGTAGACATATGCTTAGAGTGAGAAAGAAATTTTCAAGCGAGTACGACATGTCGAAGAAAATAAGCAGTGAGGACGGGAGCTCTCTTTTTTCTCTTCTTCTTCTTGCTCTTCTCCCCTCCAATCAATCAAACCGCTTGCCGCCATACTAGTAACCATGACAACGTCAGGCAAGAGGTGTCGATATCCTTTCACCCGAGAGTCGACCAATTGAAAAGAAGGAAAAACACCCGCAGTGTAACCGTAGGGTAGTTGCTATACACTTGACCTCAATCTGATCGAAAAACTCAAGAATGGCAGACAAAAGTTAAATTGACTGGTCCAATAAGACTTCCAAAATTCGTTCTACTTCATTCCAAAGATTTTAAGAAAGAGAATAAAAGTCTGAAATAAATTATCCATAGATTAAATTCTAAAGAATAAAAATTTATTTAATTTTAAAGAATCCATAAAGATAAAATTTTCCTTCATGCAAGGTATATTTTACAGACTAATGATAATAGGATACCATGCTTTCAAAAAATATTTTGAAGGCAGTTTGCTACCAAAAGATATAATTTCAGATTAAAAAAATATTATATAAACTTATGTCAAATATAATTATCTTCGTTTGTTTAAATCTAAATACAGTAATGACTGAAATTCAAAAATTACGGATAAGAAATGGCATGTCATATAACAGTCATCGTCATAGATATCATAAAATCTGCATAGTATAATAATCATGAATTGTGTCTCTAAATCTAAAAGAAATTCTATTAATCTTTAATAGCATATTTCATATTTTTAAATTATCATGGATCTGCATTAATTAATAATTATTTGACGACATATTTTTCATTTTTAATAAACATGTTTATGATATATATTCAAATAATTTTTGAGGTTCGGTTTTGGAACTCGCTCTCTCTTTTTAATAAATTGCTTTTACACTTGTTTTTCATAATGTATCTGATCATCACTGTCTTTAATTTATAGTTTATGTTCAGTATTTTGAATAAGCTTACAGACTGCACGATATCTCAATTTTTTTACTAAAAATCTGTCATATTTTTGTGAAACACTTTCAGCTCCATTCCTTAATACTATATTTATTATTAGACCTCATTTCGAAAAAGGAAAAATATGCCACGGATAACGATAAATATTTGTTAAAAAATATTTTTTCTCGTTAAATAATTTAATTCTATTCCTCATTTTATCTGGAAGAAAAACAAAAATTTCTAATTTTTTTTTTTATTATAATAGCTTTGTCATGCTGTTGTATGACATACATTTGTCATGTAACAATAATGTCGCTTAATAATATTTATAATAAAATTAAGAACAACGATAACAAAAAAACTCATTTTTTTCGAAAAAGAAATTTCGTTTGATTAAATTTGTAATTGTTGATTCACAATCTGTTAATTAAAATGTATTGTTTTAAAAATACAATTTTTAATTTATTTTATTTGATTTTTTTTTCTAAAATATGTATTGTATCTTCATTAAAATAATTCTCTCTTTTCGTCATTTTATGTCTTAACACCACCTAAATTATTATACGTGGCTGAAATGTGAATAAATTT
Organism: Olivierus martensii; assembly: GCA_000484575.1. Taxonomy (NCBI): domain Eukaryota; kingdom Metazoa; phylum Arthropoda; class Arachnida; order Scorpiones; family Buthidae; genus Olivierus; species Olivierus martensii. The sequence goes on along the minus strand of AYEL01081993.1, from coordinate 25,466 downwards.
GCTTTTGAAAAACATCTCAAAATGTTTATTAATTTTACGGTCATTAAATTCAAACAAAAATCTCGATATTATGCCAGTTTTTGTTAAAAATTTCAACTGAAAATATGACCACATCCTATAACTTACAATCTCATCCAGCTTATTTTTAGATTAGAGAATCAAAGTATAATCTCAAAATTTATCATAAATTAAATAAGATTATAAATTCATTTTTAATGTTCAATAGTTCCTGCAATTAGATATTTTTTTCTGACAAATAAGAGATTAATTGATTAATTAATATTGTATTATAGAATAAATATCTAATATTCAATTTAAATATTTAACCGAAGAAGAATTTAGAAGCTTACAACAATTAGGATTTGCATTAGCAAGAGACTATCAGTATTATATTCATTCATTTGAAATCAGACAATCTTAAAACTAATGAATTTGATATTGGTATTAAAATATAATTCCTATATATATTTGCATATTATTATTATTATTATTATTTTTTAACTGCATTCTTGATTAAGCTTACATACTACACAATAATTACAAGACTTTACGCTTAGTAAACATTTTGCAAATTTTTTAATGTCTAATAATTAGTAATATTAATTAAAATCAATTCGCTATATTGTTCGAAACTATTTTGTTCCTATTAACAGAAATTACATTATATTATTATTAGCATTTATACAGCATCTTACGAATTCTGAAAAGTAAAACAATTCTTTTATTTTTCATATTATACATAGAATTATAAAAATTTTTATTAAAAAAAGTATATATTTTAAAAAATAGAAACCTCGAAATTTTTATTTAACTAAAATGCAAATAACAGCATGCACACGAGCAGAATTTATTAATACTGAACTTATTTTAGTCTTTTTATAGACTAATGAAAAATTAACAGTTATTTGTAAATGATGATATTTGATTTTATTTTGAAAATTCTCAGTTATATTTGTTTAGAAATTAACACGAAGATAGCTTAATACTTAACTTTAAATTACAGCCGTGATAATTAATATTAATGCTAAATCTAATATCTTCAGATTAAACTGTAATCCTGCTCTTACAGGAAATCTAACATCCCTATGATATATTCTGCTATTTAACCTGAAGAGATTGACTAGTTTAATATTGATGGAATTAATATTAAATGCCTTTTAAATTTGTTATATTGTTTAACTTTGTAAATTAATCAAAAACTGCCATTAAGGAAATTCGGCACCGAAATTAATCATTAAAAAACATAATTTAAGTTGCTGAAAACAAAATCGCAATATGAAATTATCAATTCCTGCCAAATTAATTTAAAAGTCACACGTTAAAAATTTCATTGGATAACTACTTTGTTGGTGTGAGATCAAAAATAAATGCAATGAACTTGAAGCATGAATGATGCTCCACAAGTTTCAGAGTTCCATTGATACTAAGATTGTTAGAACAGCAAATGCTAGATTAAAAGTTGTGTCAACCAAAATTACTGTCAAATTACATTTTGGTATATTGTAATTAATGCAACATTTCTGGATAATTTCAGATATCTACTCATAACCGTTTGCAAAATATTTCTTTAACACAGAAACGAAAAAATTTATGAATAAAATTAATTTCTGTAATTATTGTAAAAAATATTTTAAACCATTATTTATTTTATTCGAATCGTTTTGTTTAAATATGAACATCACAATTTTCAATTTGAAAAATCTAAATTACATTCAATATTTAGGCTACAAGCTTCGTTTTAAGATTACTATATATTAACAAGGACAATAAGGACATCTGATATGACCTAAATGCTAGAGAGGTCAAAAGTCATCCACGGGAAGACCGCACACATATATAAGGTATGGAGCTGTTGAACAACTACCGGTCTTTCCAACTATAATTATCCACAAATGGCCTGTGGCGAAAGCCATGTTAAATACATTTAATGATCGGTGTCAGGTGAGCTGGGCCGTGTAATCAGGTCGTATGAACAAATACAATGGTGCCGACGATGTGACTAGCAGAAAACTGTTGTCATTCAATAGTCAGTAACAATTGTGATAATGTTAACATGTATTATTCATTAGAACTCAAAATGAATTTTATAAATATTCTAGGTTCATATAAATTTCTAATTAAATCCAATGTGTAACTTCTTCTCTATAATAAATCTGTTTGTTTCGATGGATATAATTTATTTACAGCATAATACATTTAAATAAATACATTATTAACAACTTTATTTTATGACAAAAACTTGCCATAAATGAGATCATTTTTTAAAAACTCCACACACAACTTATTATTAAACAGCTTAGGTTTGTAGCTTTATAATAATAAGTAATACGCTTATTTTAAAAAATATATATATATATATTACATAGTATAAGCGATGTCATAACAATAATATAGTATCGATATTTATTACAAATTTTTAGACTGATTCCTGTAAAGAATCCTTATAAGTGAAAATATGAGAATTCCCTGTGGATTATACTATACAAAAAAAGAAAATAATACGAGTTACTGTATTATAAGTTTTCGCATATTTAAATCTTAAATGACATTTCTATACTTAAATACATTTTTAAATACTTGCAGCAAAAATTTGTCGTGACCAATTCGAATTTCTTATCGATTTTTATAATTCTTATGTAACAATAAGTTTTATGTGGTGAATTTTAATGATGTAAATAGTTTTGACAATCTGCTTCAAAAATGTCATATTGTCTTTTTACATCATCATAAATAGTATTTAATAGATTTTAATATTATATTTTTATATAAGACTTAAGATATAATTATCTCGTTTCGATTTATAAACAATGATATGAAGTACTTACTTTATAATTTTAAAGGCTTCTAATATCTATAAATATAGTATTTGAATAATAAATCTTACATAAACTACTTTAGCCTATATCTGTCAATACTGTAAAATAGGCCTACAGGGAAAAAGTATATCAAGGAAATTTATTTCGAAATATGTTTTTAATATTTCAATGAAATTTTATATTATTAGTATATACAAACAGCCGTGAATTTTTTGTCTATATTTTTTATTTAATTTGATAAAATGTTATCATTTTCAAAACAGGAATGCAAGTTGTATGTTAAGAACTAAATTTTGAAAATAGTAAAAAATATCTTTAACTGTAGAGAACAATAAATCTAATAATAATGTGAGAATTTCTCGAAGTCAACAAGAACACGATAAAATTAAATTTTTGCAGAAAATCGTAAGCAAATTTGCAATGGTTTAAAAATAATGCTTTAGATTTAGATTGGCATATATATAGTACATTTTCTCGTAACAAAATCATGCCTACTATTAACAAGACTGCATTTAATTTGTCAAAATGTCATTTATATCGTCCTAACTTTAGTCCGTTCATATGATCTGTTTGTTTTAACTAATGTTTTCTATCTATAACAGATGAAAAATAAAATGCGTTTATCATGATGTATGATTTATTAAACAAACCATAGAAATTATTCATTAAAAAATTAATTAATTGTTTTATTAAAAAATAATGCATAATACTTATACGTATTAAAAAAATTAATAAAATCCGGTTAAAACGTAATATAAAAATTATATTACGTTCTAACCGGAAAATCACAATCTACTGAATCAGTAAGATATTACTCAACAATTTTAAATAATTTTCGATAGATTTGTACTACATAATTTTAAATGACAAATGCAATTTATACAGTTAATATATAAATATTCGAAATTTTTGCCAGTCATGTTTTTTTTTTTTTTTAACTTCATAGTTCATCGCACATCTTTCTTGAAATGCATTACAATATTATACACTGTAATAATAAAAGTACAGCATGACAACAACAGAATAATGATCGATGTGAATATGATAATTACAAAATGTGAATTTTACAAATATTCACAAAACAAATGATGGAAATGATGGAAAACAAATGATATCCAGAAATTATAGCAACTACAGTTCTAATTTTTAATTTTATTTTACAATAAATAAATAAGCTAATAAATAAAAAAATAATAAACTTGAAAGCGAAGTTCTTTTATATTTTAATTTAATGTATATTTATACAATGCAAAAAACAGTTTGGTATTGTATAAAATATAGATCTATGACCAGGAATTTAAAAAGAAGGTTGATTGTTAAAATAAATCACACAAATCTAATCGGAAATTGTCATAGTCGAAGTACGCAGCCACCTATACATATAAAATGCTTATAGACTACGCATGTATGTCTGTCCGCTCGAATTTTCGTATTTCCCTAAAACTTAGAAAGCTGAAATTTGGGGATGTTATAGAGACTACTATACTGATAAGTAAATCAGGTGACACTTTTTTTTGTAAAAATAGCACTACACATGTTAGTGCAATTTTTACAAAAATCAATATCTAAGGATTTTGGGGGCTACAGATGACGAATATGATGATAATATTTTCAAATTCAAAATAATGGATCCAATATGACGACTGAAAATTCAACGGATATTTAGTACGATTTTGTTGTGTTGTTGACTGGCTTGATTATTTGGAAACGTTTTCCACTCAGATAATTTGGAATCGAATCCAGATCCCATCCCTTAGAAAATATTTGGTGGTCTGAACTCAGTCATCGTCAACAGCTTGCCCTCCATCGATGCGATCGACCTATGGCAGGGCCTTTAATTCAGCCATTTAATAATCAACAGATTTAAAATCAGAGGTGGCATTATTGACCAAAAAAAAAAAGACACAGTGACCAAGTTGCCATAAATATTCGCGTCGCTTGAAAAAACATCTCTGCAGTAGACAGGTTTATACTGAATACTAGTAGTTGAAATAATGTTTTACACGTAAAGTGGATCGAACTATATTACTGTACAAATTTTAAATCAGAAATTGGTATATAGAGTATTATTCTCGGGTATTAGCGTTTATAGAACGTTAATACACGAGAATACAATACATACACGTTTTTGTCTATGATTATTATTATTTTATTGTATACAAAAAATAACGTGATTATTATTATGGCCTACCGACATCAGCCTTCAATAAGGCTAATTCGAGAAGTAAGTATATTCATAATAATTTTCTGATGTCCGCCCTCCGTCACCAATGTTCTAATAAATTATTCTTAAATATCTTACTTAGATCTTATCTATCACATCATATGCACTATCATCAATTAAGCTATTTGATTTCAAAATTAAACAGCGGTAATTTATTTTTGAGCAGGAAAATTTTATTATGGTAGTATTAGAACGCATGCTTATAATCTAATAGAAAATCTTTTAAATTATATAAAAAAGAAATTATAGGCCTATATATATCTTACTAATTTACGATTTGAAATTTATTTTAATGAAAATATATTCGAGTTATTCTGTATTTCAAACTAATTTCAATTATTAATATTTAATAAAATAACTTTTTAACATAAAATTATAATTAAGATATTTTCATAAATAAAAGAAAAAACGTTAATAGTAAGAATACCAATCTACACAATAATGCAAAGAAGCAGATAAAAAATATGTGAATGAACCGTTTCGAATAGCTTTATCTGGAACAATTCCAGAACAAATAATGCGAAAGCAGCCAACTCTATCCGTCAGTAAATTATTGAAGTACATCAAACTCGAATATTCTTTCCATAATCATTGTATAGCGTAGGTTGAAATGGGAACAAACGTTAATAGTGATTAAATAGGCATTTTTGATTTTTATTATTATTAAATTCGGAAAGATTTCGTCTAAGTGGAAAAAAAATCATTCTGATCAAAATACAATATTAAGTAAGATGATTATAAATAAATTGAAAATGCAATTCATGATGAACATACGATAATATATCATTGTAATTATTGTATTTTCATCTTGAGTAACAATTGTTTGATTGAAATGCCAAAATATATAAGTGTAACATAAGTAGGCCTATACATAAAAGACACGTGTGTACTACATACTTTAGAATATATAATCTTACAGATCTATACATATACTGTAATATAGTTATATTATGCGTATACAGTATAAGATAATCAAATAATACATTACAGTTTATGTTCTACTGTCATATAAATTTTAAAACAAAAACTTTCTTCCAGATTTACAAAATCTTAAATGAAGTGCGATATTTCGTGTTACCTATACTGTATATTATTTAAGTGAAATATATAGAAAGATTTCAGTTATTGAAAATGAAAACTGAACTAACACCATTTTATTAATTTATATTTTTCAAGAGATGAAACCATTCTTCAAAATGAATTTATTAATTGGCTTATGATGTTACTTTATTAAAAAGAATACAAAAAATAATAATTAATTTATATTTTTCAAGAGATGAAACCATTCTTCAAAATGAATTTATTAATTGGCTTATTATGTTACTTTATTAAAAAGAATACAAAAAAAAAAAAATAACATAATCAACCGTAACATATTTGTGATGTTTTTTCGCAGTAGTTAAACAAAATAATCTTCTAGTAATATATACATAATAATAAAACATTATTTCAGTTTTATGCGTGTAATTTATTCAATGATTATTTCCATTTGTGCAATAAGACGCAACATTTGGGATTTAGATCGATTTTAAGGAAAGAAAATATGGAAAGGCAGGAGTATTATATGCACACCTATACTATCTACGTCTATCTTTCACCAGATGGTCGGAACAAGACGACGGTGTGTGGCGGGGTGGAGCCGAGACGTGCTTACACACCGTCTATTGATAGAGACGAGGTAAAGGCAAACAGTAAGAGTCTCTCTCTCTCTCCCGCTGCTCTGCAGATTGTGATGACACCGTCGAACAAGTACCATCTGGTCGCTATTTCTACCCTGTGGTTTGTTATATTTTGTGTACGCCTTCGATTTCTCTATTTGTAACAAATTTCTGTTTTATCGTTAGAGATTGCAATGGAGAAACAAAGAGATTACTTATAAATCATTCGATTATTTCTACTGAAATATTTAGAAACACTTTCCGAGATTTTCGAGATTGGTATTTTGGATTCCATTTTAAAAATTTATTTTATAATTTTTCTAGTAAAAGTGATTATTATATCTAAAAAAATACAGTTATTAAGAAAATATAGATAATTACAATTCGGGTCCAGAGTAAGCCTATTTCTCTTCCCATGGCATAATTACAAATAGTATATTTAATAGAGTTTTATTGTAAAACTTCCATCATTATTTAATATTGATAATTGCCCTGATAGCTCAGTTTCCCATTTGTGGCTCGTCCATCTTCATTCTCATCTCGATTATTGACGCCTATGGTGAATCTGCTCGGTCAGCGATAGCATTCCCTTGGTCAGTTTAAATATTCAGAAAGCACTGATCAAAAGGCGACACAAAATACAGTTAATTTATCAATCCAAATCGCATAACTTAAAAATTTCTCTCTCACTGATCAAAAGGCGACACAAAATACAGTTAATTTATCAATCCAAATCGCATAACTTAAAATTTTCTCTCTCTTTTTTTCCACAGATGCATTTATTATTATTATTTTTTACAAGAAAGAATTATCTTGCATTTCATCTAAGAAATATGAATATTGTGTTGTACTACACTTGATAGCGAATAATGTGAAGTTGGGATGTGCCAATAACAGAACTATGTTTGCATTTTTTAATATTTTATTTTTTCGAAGCATATATATGTAAAACACGGATGCTAAAAAAAAGTGTAATGAGATGGATATTATTATTATTAATTATATAATACACAGATGACTATATCCAATCCCGATGAAAATATTCTTTTCAAATTTTGTAAATTAATATTTATAGAACTTGCTTCATCTGATCCTAGAGATTCATTTATTTCTGTTTAGTACAGAATTTGTACTAAAACAGAAATAAATGTTGCTTTTTTATAAGGCAACTTCATTACCGATTCAAAAAACTGGTTTCAAAGAATTTCATTTTAAAAGAAGTTTTAGGAAAACTCTGCTATTCACTTATGCTGGGATGACACAAATATTTATGATTTATCAGAATAATCTCTGATACAGAATTTTAAGAAATATGAATCCCAATAACTTAGACTATAACCTTATTGCAATCTACTTAATTTATTCTATATGCAGCCAACCTAAATCAATCGCCTAATATGATTAACCGGAATATAATTTTAATGAAATTTAAAGAGATGTAAATTGTTGTCGGCAACAATTATCATCTAAATACAAATTATCATCATTATTAGTCATGAAACTATTGTTAATTTGTTATGGATTTTTTTCAGTCTAAATACAAATTATCATCATTATTAGTCATGAAACTATTGTTAATTTGTTATGGATTTTTTCAGTTATTCGAAATAATTTACGTTAAATGAAAATTCAATCTGCTAAAATACAGATTTTGCAAATACAAACCATTATTTAATAGTTGTAATAATTTTATCGGGGATGAAATTAGAATAAAACTAATAGGTGAAGGTTTTTGTATGGAAACTATCAAAGTAATTAATTGAGTAGAGTTCTAATAAAATTACAGGTCGGCCTAGCGCAGATAAAATCGTTTTCATTTTCATTCAAAGTGCTATTCGCGTAAGCGAAGACAAATGACAAAACGTGATGCATTCATTAACAGATAAACTATTAACAACCACAATTAGCTTAGATGTCGAGAGAAGAGAAAGACAGGCGCCAAAGTGCAAGCCTTTGAAGAAGGCGTAAGGAAGAGAAAGAAGCCCGAGGAGACGAAGGAATGCAGATTTATCGATGCGAGGCGAGTAGAGACAGGCGACGTCCCATGCATACTAATTGACAGAGAGCAGAGAATTAATTAAGCGACTGTTAGCGCGACATTACACGGTTCTTCCCTCCCCCAACCTCCAGGGGAAAAGCATCGACACAGTGAGCCAGTACAGATTATTAAGGGCGGTAAGAGCTTAATCAAGTCATACAAATTGCTGTAATTAAGACAGCGCTAAAAGACAATGATAAGCCGGACGGGCGTGAAAAATGATTCGGCGGATGTTTGTGCGGCGGGGGCACAGAGACGATTAAAACGATTCTACCGCACCCACCGCAACCGACGATTAAGAAGTGGAAAACGACTTTCCACCGATAACCAAGTGGATGGCTATTCCTCTTCTCGCCTTTTAACTATTATCGCCATCGATTTCTCTTCTTTCATAAAAGTCTCATCAGAATGCGCCGCAGTCAAAACAATCTTCTTAAAACCTTACCCAATTCATCCAATACGTGTCTCAACAATAGAAACCACTTAAAAGACTCACTTCAGAGTAGATTACGACTTGATCTCTGGTCATCAAGCCTACAATCAGACATGTTTGAGTCAACAAATAGATAGACATCAGAATTTCTCGACCTGATTTGCTGTTCGGGAACGCATTAAAAACCAAATTATCTATATGTTACCTTAATAGTTTTACGAAATATGCTCTTAGCTATTATGCGCGCATTTGAATTTATCTTTTATTCACGGAAATAAGCAAATAATTCTTCTTGTAATTGTCATGCACATTTGATCGATATAATCGATTTTCGATGATTTTCAGGAAATTACCAGTATGTAGGTAGGAAACAGAAGGTTCGGAAACACTGATATAGACAATATCAGTCAATATGTCTGACAGGATAAACAGCAGCTGCACTATAACAGTACGCGGATTGACAGTCGTTTCACTTAAAAATACTGTATTGCGTAAATTTAGCAAAGTAATCATCTTCGATGATTTAACATTTTTCTGTCCTTGATTTGTCAATTACATATTATACTTTACTCACGATGTTATATATATATATCTATATATGGCATAGAAATTTCCAGTTTTAACTACTTTCTACCTCTTATAAAAATACGATGAAAGATTATCTCGACATCCACAAAAAATTTTTCCATATACGTGCAATAAATATTTAACTAAAAATAATTTAATTAAGGCTATTCATAAGTCCTGCAACTATTTAAACATTTTTTTTAATAATACAGTAATGATGTTAACCAGAAACATAGTTTGTCTGAACTTATATACGGTATTTAAAATATATTAAACTTTATGCAATTATTCATATGAATAGTAAAAATATAAGTTATTAAACAATTTTTAACGAATCATTTTACATAACACGGAATGAAAAATTCTTTCATACATTGTTATATCCCCAAGGAAAATAATTATAAACTTGTTTTGACAATCTTTTTTTTTTTTGAGATTGCGTGTGTGCTTTAAAAAGTGAAGACGATAAATGCTCTGGAAATTTTTTCCAAGAAGAATGAATGCATGATTAATTGTTTTTGCAAAACTATCTGCGATCAAAATATATTTGAAAATGAGTGCAATTCTGAAAGTTAGCGAAACGCGATGGTTTTTCTTATCCTAATGTTTTCGACACAGATCGACAAAATGGGAACTTGGGAGCAGGGGAAAAAAAGTGCATGACTCGAGTCGGGACAGGATACCTACCGTTTGAAGTCGGCCAGCACATCGGCGTTATTTCAGCGAGTAAGGAAGAAAATCCTCAGGACGAAAAATCCAATCCTGTGTCGACGATCCGAGAGACAAACTCTGTCCCAGCAGTCAGCCGCTGGGACAGACACACACACACCATCCACAACTAAACACTACTACTCCCAACCGGCACTCTAGTTGGTGGCTCCCTGGCCGGACGCCATGACGGCGTTCTTTTCGATCGGTGACGAGGGCGGTGTTTGAAAAAACTCCGTCGCAGTAATCACAAATTTACGTTCCACTTTTTGCATAAACCGTTATGTACAGATCACTATCGTATATCAATCCAAACTCATATAAACCATGAAACGAACATGTACATCCACATGAACAGTGTTATTGGACTGGCCTTGCAGACAACATGAATGCCGCTCGACTAATATCACTGGCTGACTCGCACCGTCTGCTGCATTCTATCGTCGCCAGAGGGAGCCACAGCTGCACGCTGCGTCCTTTTTTGCTCTCCTCTTTTTTTTCCCTCTTTTCTTAGCTGGCTAGAGGTCTGTGACGCGGCATTTCTCCTATTATCGTCCAACTGTCGTTCAAGTACGCCTAATTTCAATACGTTTTCAACTGGAACCACTTCGAAAATAACTTTGTCACGGCCTAACTTTTAACAATATCACAAAGTTGCTTTATTCTTAGTGTTTATCTATCCAGGAAAATCCGCATTTTTAATAATATCCCTTTATAATAAAGACTCTTTAGCAGATTTACGGCTAACAACGACGTATAGACAACTTGTATAATTGCAAGATTCTATCCCCACGGCAGGCCAAAACGCTTCTTCCACAGAAAAGTGGAGAACCGGTCCGACGAGTCTGCGCAAACTATATTTATAAATGTGTTACAATGTCCAATAAGTCGGCAAAATGATCCATTCTAATTTATCAACCTTCTAATTACAGTTCTCATAATGATTCTTTCCTTGCACAACTGCAGTACCATCTACTCCCTTCTAACAGTAAGAGCTTTTATTACTAAGTAATATATACGACAAATAGCAACTCACTTCAAAAAAAAAAAATGAATATTGAACTTCTTTAATATAAAAAATAACAACAGCACATTTTTTTCATATAAAGTATTATAAAAAATCGACGACGATTTACAGAATTAGGCTGGCGATTATATAAATTAAAAAAAAAAGAATTAAAAAATCCAAGAGGAGGAAAGTTTACTCGACACAGAATTGAATTTTTAATATAGGCCACTGTATGCATACTTAGGTTTTATAAGTCTTTCCGATTGTATAAATCGTAAACGGTTATTAAATTTAATGAAAAATAACGATTTCATTTTAAAATCACTGTAAATATTTAGACAATTCGGCCTTGAAAAATTTCCGGAATGAAATCAAATTATTTTCACATTAAACTATGGTAAAAAAAAGGCAGTTAAGCGAGATAAAACTGAACATTCTTAGTACGTTACGGTCGGAATGCGCCTATAAAATCGGCATCGAGTTACGCAATTGCCACGAAACGTTTGTCTTCTTATTTGCGAGTTAAGCGTTTTAATTACTTTAGCACTTCTAATAATCAGATTAACTAAATGGATCCGTTTAATTAGGTATCTCCCATAATTGCCTCTTGGCCTTGTCATTTTCACGCAGTGACAAGTGGAGTATGTACCTGCACAATACGAAAGGATGTTATCGAAACAGAGAGAGTGAATGATACGTGTGGTACGATAAAAATCCTGTTTATTATCGTGTTCCTCCGTGTCCGTGTGCTATTGGGAAAGCAACAATCAGTAAAGAATGCTTTCTTCTCTCAATAAAACACAATTATTTATTATAACGATAACTAGTGGGTCAATTAGGCTGGAGAAAGAATGTGACGCATGTAATCATTACAAATGATACTTATTCAATGTCTCCACTGTATTGATGGCTTATTTAATTTGTTACCATATACACTATATATGTACAAATAAAAGAATTTGATAAGAGAAAATATAAGAGTAAATTCTCAACGTCAGGGAATCTCGCCGAACGTGTAACTGTCATTGTATTTCGCTTAGATAATTCATGCGGAGTTTTTTCTTTTTTAAAAATTTTCTCTTCTCCAGACAAAAACTTCAATTGCAGTAAGAATATAAGAATTGTTTCTTTGCAATCTTAAATGAGATTTCCATCTGTAACTTATCTCTATTTCAAAATATCTTTAATATTCTACAAAAGTTTTCTTTTGACATTCTTACGACCTTACCAGTAATCTCTCTTGCCTGTATACAAAGCCCATATCCTCAACACAATAAGTTTAAATGCAAAATTCTGACAGATGGATTTTTCTCTAGTTTTCTATGATAGAAACCAATCCAGCAAAACTGATATCGGAGAAAAAATGGGTTCTCTGTCCGTTTACAATATAACATTCTGATATAAATGTAAACTAGATCAAAGCGGTTCGAGCAGAAATTTACCATTCATTTTTTATTCTTTCGAATTGATCGAAAAAAGTCTCTTTTTACAAAATAAAAAAAATTATAAAAATGTTTTAAATCTACATTTTCTTAAATAAATTAAATGAGATTTCGATTGAGAATTCTTGGAACTAAATGGATAGTAGTAACATGATAGCTGCTAAAATTTTTTCATATAGGCCTAATGTATATTACTAGATTAAATTACATGGCTAAAAATTATTTATAATCGAAAGATAATACAAGTTATTATAATTCTCAATTTTCATTAATATAAATTATTATATTTGTAAATATAGTAGACCCACTTCGCTTTTTTAAATAGCCAAATTAACTTATTTATATAATCAACTTTTTTTTTGTAATCAATCAAATAAAATTTTTAATACTTGAATAACTAAGTTCTTAAATGGTCTTTAAGCAAAACATAATGTAGCCTATAAAAATTATAATAAATATTAAAATTTTATTAAACTTCACATAAATTGTTATAGTAGTAATTATATTAGAAAAATAACTAATGCATCAGGTAAAGAAAAAAAAATCTGAACAAATACACATGCATATTATAACGTTACGCTTCAATTTGTTCAAGTTTAAACTTTCATATTAAATCTTACAACTAATAACAACATATTTATTACTTTCCAATCGAAACTAACAAACTAAACTCTGTAGATAGGTACTACTGGTTTGTATTACCTATATCTGTACTGGTTTGTTTTACTTTCCAATCGAAACTAACAAACTAAACTCTGTAGATAGGTACTACTGGTTTGTATTGTACTGGTTTGTATTAATTTCCAACTGAAAATAATAATACTAGTCTAATTCTTGTCATTCCATTCTCAGAAAAACTTGTGTTAAAAAAAATTCAACAAATAGCCATTCAATCATTCTTGATTAAAGATATAATTAACAAATACTGCGAATATGTTAATGAGCTAATTTGCCAGAATTATTTATCGAAAATCGGTTATCAGGACAATAGTAGCTGGTATTCAAGTTAAATACTAAAATTAGAATTCGTCACAAAACAAAATTCGTATGTTTAAATAGGAACAATTATTTAATGCAAACAATGTTAGCTTTGGATCTGTCCAAGATGATTAGTTACGAAATCTATTTTGCAGGAAAGATGAAACATTTCAGTCATAACATTTTTAAAATGAATATAGATGAATTCTGAACAATAACTTTCAATATTATGATTACAAATCATTATTTGTTGTCCTCATTGCGATGCATGTACTGCTATTCGTTATTTGCCGTTTTTATCATCACTAAATATGATTACATATCCTAAATATTAGCGATCATAAAAAACGGCCAACAATGCGATACTATTTATTATCACTAAACAAAAATTCCAACAACTGTACTGTTTTTCCAAGAAATAAGCTATTATTTTAAGTTAGAAAAAAAAAAATATTAACGCGGAACGAAATGTCAGAATCCAATTGTTCACACTTAAAAGTTTACATATCAGACAAAAATCTAGTCAGTAGATCATACGAAGATTACCATGATTTATTTTATTAAATGAATCAAATCAAGCAATACAAATATGGAAATGTAAACAGGAATATTCTAGTAAAAGATGGATATTTCTTTGTCTATTATAAAATGAATAATGTAAAGGATAAATTAAACAAACATTGATTTACATTAATTAATTAAACTTGTAGATCGGTATTTTAAGTATAAATTATACACACAACTTTCAAATTTTTTTATAAATTTATTTTGCTATTTTTCGAAAATAATTTAATAATTGGAATAACTTAATTAAAATAATTATTAGATACTACAATAAATCAGAATAAATGGATATAAAAAATTGCCCTTTTGTAATATTCGTAATTGTAATACAAATATGCAGAGTTGTATTATAGTTTATACCCGATGCAATCTTTAAATAGAATTCGTAATTCCAATTAATTAAAAATTATTATAGATTCGTCTTTTTTTTTTACCATTATAACATTTCGAACATTTATTTGATCACAAATTCATGAATTTATTCTGCATTGTAAACAACGCGTATAGAGTTGAGAATTATTGTAATGATATGTGATGTTGATAGTTGGACATAACAATTGTTTATAGTTTTACAATATATATATTTCTAATAAAGTAATAAGTCATAGTACAAGTTTAAACCTATTCTACCGATATAATTATGAGTTAAATGTATTAAACCTGGAATAATCTCAGAAATAATCAACAGACTTTTGTGTAAAAAGTTCCTTTAAAATTGTTACAACATAAAAGTTTTAAACATTAACGGAGCTTAGCAGTTAATTAATTAATTCGTTTAAATTATAACAAAATCGGAACATAATGGTTTACTGGATAAACATTTAAATATTTTTGATATAAGTTTATATAAAATTTTAATAAAGACGCTCTTAATAATATTGCCAATTTATGGATTTCACGACATAATTATTTTCTTGTATGTAATAAAATGATAAATTTATTGCATTATTAAAACAAATTATCCTTACTTATAAAAATAAAATTCTGAATCAATGAAATCTTGACTTATTTTATTGATTAGGGCCTATTTAAAAAAGTTTATATTTGGATGTAATGTGTGTCATATTTTAGGCAATTTGCTATAGGTATAAATATCAAGTACACGCAAAATATCAAGATATTTTTACACTTAAGTTAGACGGAAGTTGTACGAATAAATATGACATTTTTATCATTGATTTTGTTGTCAAAGAAATGATAAAATCAAAGATATCTGTATATATGTGTTTCATTGTTCTAGTAATGGAACACGTATATATAAATTCTGTGATATACTGTGGATGGTATACATTCAAAACAAATAATTAAACCTACCCCCCTGCCATGTATTCGTTTCACCTAAAAACAATTTTATTTGACTTTTTTCTTTGTTATTGAAGAGCATCCAAAAACTGAATTGAATGCTAGCCTACTATATTCCTATAAATCTATCTATTATATACACAAGAGAAGTTTTAGGCATTATTTTTTGAGAGAATAAATTTTATATAGTAAAGATCTAGGAATATATTTATATATTCATGTTTTGTTTAGATACTTTACAGCAGGCCTGCACAACATGCGGCCCTAGTAACTTTTATAAATAATATTTATTTATAAAAAAAAACGTTATTTGTTGACGTTGTTATAAGTTATTGTTTCATCATTTCTCTAAATATAACGATGATTTGTTGAAGCTGGTTCAAAAATTCGTTTTCAATGGATCGGAGGAAGTATCTATATGGAATGAACTTACAGTAAGACCCCGCTTAATGCTGCTCCGTTAAACGCTGTTTCTATATAATGCGGTTTTTTCGAATTCTATATTTTTTTACTGATTCACTTTGAAGCAGTTTTTCAAATCTTTTAAAGCCGAAATCGGACGAATTTGTTGTTTTGATGCCGTTTTGCAATGCGTTTGATATCAATGCAGTTCAGTACATACGAAAGTCTGCTTCGGTCACAGTTCCTATTTATGATCAGTCATCAACGTTATTTTACGAAAGGAACTTGAAGGGATTTTCTCAAAAGATGTTTAGCCACTATTACGGAAATTATAGATCAGTTTATACAAAATGATTCACATTTTGATAGAAGTTGAAAGGCAAGACGAAGTGTCACGGATGCGATGTCTTTGCTACCGACAATTGCTTACTGAACAAAAGAGAAAAAGGCAAATGACGTTAGATGACTTCGTAATGAAAAAACAGTGTCAAACGAGGAAGAACCTTCCTCATTACTCGAATATTTATTTTTTTATAATACATTATTTACTCGAATATTTTTGATTTTCATGAATGATTTATGAATACAATTCGATATTAGCAATAAAAAATATCTATAATTAATATAAAACATAAGTAATACATGTTACAATATAAAAAAATGGTACGTAGGCCTACATATTTTTATTCACTGCCTGTTTCACATATTCCCTTATTTACATGTTAAGACGACCTCGTTTAACGCTGTTTCATTTAGCGCTTGGTTTTGTTGGAACGTATCCTCCGTAATAAATGGGGTCTTACTGTATTTAACTTTCAATATTCGATAGTATATCGAAATAAGCACAGCGAAATATACTTCTGGACTTCACAATTCTGAACAGTGAAAGATATAAAAATCTAACAAAATTGCACTGGAAATGTTTAACATTTTTAGAAACACACATAATCTATATGTGAAACAGAGATTTTCAATTATAAATATGAACAGAAAGGAGGTACTCTTCCGCTGATAAATATTTGGAATATATTCTGAATATTTCGATTATGAAATTGATTTCGGAATATGAAATCGTATTGCCGAAATCTATCCGACATTAAATTTTTGATGAAAATTTTTAATTTCATCTATTCATTAGTGATTAATATTTATGAATACTGTATTTTATACGCTTACCTATTATCATTCTAATTATTTTTGTCGGACTCACCTGTGTTATATAAATAATTAGATAATTTAGGAAAACTATCTATTCATTAGTGATTAATATTTATGAATACTGTATTTTATACGCTTACCTATTATCGTTCTAATTATTTTTGTCGGACTCAACTGTGTTATATAAATAATTAGATAATTTAGGAAAACTTTAATATATTTTAGTATGTTGGTCCATTGAAATTTTCTTTGGATCAATGCGGCTGGCGGCATCATACAAAGTTGTGTTGGCCTGTTCTACAGTGAAAAAAGATGCCGAGATAACGTAATCTTGAATGCCAGTTTTTTTTTTTAATTTTTAGATAGAGATAAATAATTTAATTTTATCCAAAAAAATTAAAAATTCAGAAATCATCAAACTTCACGAAGTTCGTCGAAAAAAAAATGAATAAATTAAAAAAAAATTATTGAAATATGAGTTGAAGTTCTCTAACAAGATAATTAATCCTACGTGTATTAAGTTCCATTAGAAACAAGAGATATTTCGAAATAAAGACTTTTGAGACAGAGATTCTTTATATAAAAATTTTTTATATTTATTTCCTTTATTCATTATTAAACTTTATCATTATCAAAGTCATTGAAATTAAAAAAATAATAATTTTTATTAAAAAAAAATGTTCGGGAAAAAAGTTTAATTTGGATTAACAGGGAAATAACCGATTCGAAATATAAAACTAAAATTATGCCTACAATTATTTTCATGTAAGGCTATTAAACTAATTTAAATATATAAATTACTATATTCCATTGTTTTCAAATTTCCTCATACTTTTATGTTTTTGAAGAAATGTTAATGCAAAAATATTAACTAAAAAGATAAACACCAAGCCCCTTCAGCAACTTATACTTTAAAAACTTAAAAATTACAATCTCTGTGCAAGAATTCAAAAGCAATTAAAATCTAGTGCATCTAAATGAGCGAAGATAATGTCAATACAGTAACAACATATATCATTATACATATTACGCGAAATAAAAATTCTATTCGTTTTAAAGGATTAAACAGTTATTACTCTCCTCTCGTTTTCTTTCCAATCAAGATAAAGAGGAACGAAAATTTAATATTTTTCTTTCCATCTTTTTTCTCTCACGAAAATTTCTCCCGAAACTATTTAATTCTAATAAAAACTTAGTAATTGAAAAACTATTTTGCAAATTTTTTTTTTTTTATTAGTTGAGCATTGCTACAAACAAAAGACAGACGATTTAATATCTAAAATTCGCGACAAACTATAAAAAAATATTAAAAAAGTAATATTTTCGGATGTTTTCTAAATATTAAGGCGTTGAGATAGCGATAAATTTATATATTTTTTTTTAAAGAATGCCGAATAATACTGTATATATAGTAGGGAATTATTAGTTTTAATTTTCATTAGAGTTAAATAAGAAATATCTGATTCTGTTGTAATTCAAAACGACAGTTTGTAAAGATTAAATATGTTAGAATGAATAATTTGTGAAAGATAAACAGAAGTGCAGAAATCTGGGTGCGTCCGCACTGAAAGCGCCAGACACAGCATAGAAAGAGTCGTGTTGCATTGGTAAAAAGTGTCCGAAGCAGTCAAGCGAACTACGGCAGTTATGTTCAAATGGAACCATTAAACGAAGACACCGATCCTCGGGAGGTCCATAAACACCACTTTTTGTGGAAATAATGGCAAATAATCTGTTAGAAGGAGCCAAGCGTCTACTTTTCTTCTAGATCAATCCTGCACAATGGGAAACATAAGGGGTATAAAACTGACGCCAACTCAGAGGAGTTAGTTTATGGACGTTTTTATTAAAACAATTCGTAAAAGTAGTGAATTGGATTTTTATTGCTATGATGTCGACTTCAAATCAGAAAGAAATACTGCCCAGAAAACGATTTAATGCTATTGAAACTCCCCAACACAGCGAATAAAAACTGAAATTTGGCTTTCAAAATTTCAAACGAATTTGATCGTTTAATATTGAAATTTAATTAATTCTTCTCAGAATAAAAACTTTCGTTAAAATTCAGAACTATTCTTATTTTATCAAATAATATATTGAAAACAAAGTTCAGAAAGATCCATTCCGAAAATAATATTTCTTAAAAAAAAAAAAAAAAAAAAAAGACGAAATACAAACAATAAAAAAAAAAAAAAAAAAAAAAAAAAAAAGACGAAATCAAACAATCTAAAGACTTTCTTAAAAGCAGCAATCGAAAATAAGAAAAAAAAAACCCTTCTTTAACTCCCACTGGACTTTTTTGTTAAGAAGTTTAGTCGTAGTTGAGTAAAATGAGGGCACGTGTAAATAACACAGTAAACACACCATCAACACTTCACAAACTGCAATGTTTTTTCACTTTGTAACTCTCCTTTAAACCACTGGGAAAACGTGAGAACTTGGACGCAGTGGCTGGGTTTGCCTTCGACGAAATACGTATAGTATCGATCATCTAATGGAAGAGAATGAAAAAACATTGAAAGATTGATAAAGGAAAGAAGTTTTAAGGAGTGAGTGAAACAATATTAGTCCATATAGTTAGAATGAAGGCTAACCATAACACATAGTACTTTCCGGATTACATCAAAAAGACATAAAGATAGAAATAGAAGAAAAAGTTAAAAAGGAACTGGACATGAATCAATCGACTCTTCTGGTCAGTTCTACGAACACCACTGAACCAATCTCGAGGTATCTCGTTAGTACACAAGGGACCTATCTCTTGGTTCTTTCTTTTCTCCCTTTCTGCCTACTTAGAGAAATAGACTGCTGGCGTGGAGGGGGATAATTGCGAAGCGAGTCGCTCGATTGCTTTCTCTCTCTCTTTCTCTCTCTCCTCGGCCACAATTCCCTCACGTAACTAAACCATTAAACTGAAATTCCAGCTCTCGGTCTCCGCAGAATCTCTCTAGGAAAAAAGAGACAAAAGAAAAAGAAGGAGAGTAATGTTTTCTTCCCTCACTATTCTTTGTAGGCCCGACCGCGTGCGAGCGGCCGGAACCGTTCCGGATGTTAAATCACAGGGCGTCTCTACTACCCCGACATTCCCCTTAATCCTGCGGGGGAGACAACTAATCGATTCAATGTTTTGCCTAGTGCAGTTTCTCTTCACCAAATGCTGGTCCAAACAGTTCTTTCGCCATCCGCATTGGCGCTATAGTATGTGTGTGTTTTTATTTTAATGCAGTTATTTAAATGCAAATACGCCAGAGGAGAAAGGTAAGGGGCATCGCGACTTTTTCTTCGTATCAAGGGAGAGTCAGTCCCTATCAAGAGGGACTTTGTTTTCAACATAAAGAAAACAAACTTCCGCTCCGAGAGCTCGGATGATAGAGTGAGGAAATCGATGGAGGTACACCCGATTTTTATTTCCATCTAATGGACGCTTTTCTATTTCCTTCACAGATTAAACTATATTTACACGCTCCTATAAAATTATACGTACAATTCCTAAAATTATTTCCATTACTTTAAATAAAGAAAATAATACAAATAGCTACGAAATATTTCGGTCTAAAGAAATTATAAAATACAGTGCAGATGAAACGGAATCACATCTATTCACGAACGAAAGAAGGGAAGAATCATTTTCCTTTTCTCTCACACGCCATTTGGCAGGAAAGCATTCCTCTGGGAAACAGAAGCGAGAGATCTGGGACCCTTTACAAAGATTGAAGAACTTATGCCGTGTCCTTCCTTTCTTTCACTCATTGTCACGCAAATGCGGCTTTACGTTGTCGGCACTACCAAGTGTTTTTTTCTTGATAAAAATCTAAAATGCTTCTCGAAGAATCTTCTTATAAAATACAAGAGGATTAACGATAATTACAATAGCCTACAACAGTTTTGGAGAAAAAGTAAACAGAGCAACGAAATAATTGATAAGATTTATCCTTGGCAATAATTTGCATTTAATCTATATTAAATGCATATATATATATATATATTTAATATAAATTGTTGCATATATTTAAGCATAAATCATTGTTTTCTTATATAGACAGTAATATATACATACAAGTATTTCAAAAATTTTTAAATATCAATTTAAAGGAAATATTAAATTTTTTTAAAATTAAGCACAACAATTCAAGATTTAATTTCTTTAGTTAAATACAGAGAATTTAATTTTATAAATTTATGTGTATATATATATGTGTGTGTATATATATAAAGCAAATTTTACAAAATATTAACATCTTAATCGAGCACAACAATTCAAGATTTAATTTCTTTAGTTAAATACAGAGAATTTAATTTTATAAAATTATGTGTATATATATGTGTGTGTATACATATAAAGCAAATTTTACAAAATATTAACATCTTAATGGTCGTATCTGTGCGAAGAGAGAGAATTTTATATAAGTTCCATGAATCTGTAGATTTAGTAATATAGAGATGGAGACGAATTCCATTTTAAAATCGAGCCAATTAAAATATATTTGCAAAGTTAATAATTATGATAAACATTTTTTGAAATTTACTATATTTTTCTAAACATAAATTATATTTTAAGTACAATTACAGTATTCTATATAGATAACAGCTGAAAATTAATTAAAATAATTAATTTACTATATTTTTCTAAACATAAATTATATTTTAAGTACAATTACAGTATTCTATATAGATAACAGCTGAAAATTAATTAAAATAAAGCAACCAGAACAGAAAAATATTTAAATAAGATGTTCTAAATTTAAAATTTCATTTGGAATAAAAGCTAACAAAGTTAAATGTGTTGGCATTCGGTCATAAACGTTTAAATGGAAGGATGGATGACTGTATTACGAAAAGTTGGCCACGTCGAATAACCAAATTTTATTTGAATTCAGATATGAATTTTAAAATTAATGAGGCCAAAAAAGCATGCGAGAATTGTACTATATGATCCTAATTAATATCGAGTATAATTTTAAGATATTAATAAAATCTCGAGAGATCCGCTATCCTAAAAATATTTCAGAATTGAAAAGTAACATTATTTCGCTTTTGTTATTTTTATTAAAAATAACAATTTAAATATTTTGATGTAAAAACTAAGAGAAATAACTTATGATACCAAAGAAGAAAAAAAAAAAAACTTCTACTGACGAAATTTTCCAAGAAAAATATTTTGCTACAGATGTAATTAGTTTTATTCCTAATCATAGTTTTTGATGAACTTTATTCAAATTCGATTTACCATTCAAACATCTATTTCGATTCTAGAAAGCTAGATAAGAAAATCGACATAAAAATGATAACGTTTTCTTCTCAAAATTTATTTTTAATTTAAAAAAAGTAATTCCTTTCCTTTAAAATTCGCAATTTTTTTTCCCCTGGCATAATGAATGTGTTATCTTAGTTTCTAAGCAGTTGCATGCAAAAATATAAAGAAAATTACTTTAACATTATATTATCAGCTTTGGAATTTTCTGAAAATCCTAAGTAAATAAATCCACATATTATATTTACAATGTTTCCTGGCAAGATTATAACCACACATTTAGTGAAAACGAGAAAAAAATTAAATTTGCCAATAATCGTTTCATATCCGAAATATTTATTTTAAAAACAAAAATATCGAGGAGAAAATTAAAGTAAAAGCAATTGAAGCGGATGATGTAATGCTATTCGAAAATTAAAAGCTATAAAAACACCATCGTGATTCATTTGCATTTAGTTCAATGAATCAAATCTCATTACCATGCATTAACTTTTCAATGTTAAGCGTAAATTAATTAACTTTAATTATAACCGATAACTAAACTTATAATTAATTTAAAAGAAACTACTTTCCTGTATTAATAGTCTAATAAATTGAACAAGTATAATTTATGCAAATTAAAAAAAAAAGGAAAATTATAGATGCTGTATTATAAAGTGGAATAGTTGTTACAGCGATAGAATTTAACTAGATTTTTTTCATTGGCATTTTACAGTTAGACTAAACAATTTAAGTAAGACAGGACCAACTGATCGACAGTGATTGACAAGTATAAACGGGTGATCATTCACATTTAAGCTATCGTGCCAAAAGAAATCAGCACCGCTGCTTATTCGGTATTATAAGTACCACGCCCTTAGCAGGGCGGAGTCTTACTTGGTATCTTCGTATCCTATTATCTAAAGCAAGAGGTTTAACCGTCGATGGAAAGATAATAGAATAACGAAAGATACACAAAAGTTATTTTTATACTTAACCAACTGTTATCAATTTTATATGATTTATGTCATTTTTCTTAACTTTTCGAGCGGCTTAATTGCTGTTCTTCAAAAATGTTTCTCTGATATATCGTCAGAGATTTCTTCAATTCTCCACACGTATTTCTTCCAATTCACGAAAGCCAGATATTTTGTTTTAAATATATTCCTATAAACAGATTACTATTTAAAACTTAAAATTATTATGAGTTCCATTTTCTCGAGTTTCTATACCAATATAAAGATCTCAAATACGAAGAAATGAATTCCAAAGTATTTTAAATTCCTCTCTGAAAGATCCTCGTCACTGCATACATTTCCATTTTAAAGCAATCGGGAGTGATAAAAAAAAAAAAATGCTCAACTAGAAATGTAGTACGGATTCTAGATTTAAATTTTAATACTAAAGTTTTTTTAGAATATGATGACGATAATTAAATAGATTCACTTTTAAAGTTTTGCGAAAATTTAGTTAATGGTTTTTAATTTCTTATAAATTTCTTTGCGTATTCATCAACATAATTTTCGATAAATTAATTTTATAATAATTATGTCAACGAAAAGTTTCGAGAGAAAAAGAAAGAGCTTTCGGAATCATTTAAGATCATCATCTTAAATTTTGCGACTAACAGAATTTATCAATATAAGTTGATCCTTTCTTTTAATGTGTGGCCTTTTATATCCAAAATGGAGGACAAGATTGGAGAGAGAGAGAGAGAAATCGACTAGCGTTGCCAGGAAACAGAGAGGAAGAGATTATTATGCACGAGCTGTTCTGGCCTGGGGAGGGTGTCACGCTAACTTGATCGGACGGAACAGCAGGCTACTAATGATGTCCCCCGCTAAGCCCCGAGGGGCCTTAGAGACGATCGATAGCCTTTTCTCTAATGCAATAACATCCATCCCTCCTGTGCCACAATCTGATTGTCTGACCCCTCCCAGGAACTCTGCTGTCTGACAAGTGTTTTCGCATCTCTCCTATGCAGTGGACACACTGCTGTTTTTAATAGACGGTAGAACAAAGTGATAGTAAGCCACTAGTTCAACAAAAAAAAAATTATTGAGCTAGTTTTTATTTTGTTAGGATTGACTGCTTATTACGGTGCAGTAAAATTCATTCCAATGATAACGATATGTTGTTTTCAACTGATATTTCCTATTTATCAAAAATGGATTGAACATATTTTCATTTTTAAATATTTTCGATCCAGAATAAAAAAAGGGGAATAAATCTTGCACGGGATTCTCTCATCGATTTCTAATCCTATTTTCCTGGTGGAGTATGGTATTTCTAACTTCCTACTTTTGATCTGCCGCAGTTGTTTTCTAGTTGCACCGAGGCATTGTGGGGAATTTTCTTTTCAAGCTGAATGATTTTCTTTCCAAACTCATTGAAATTCTGTCAGTTGGATAATTCGCGAAAGTCAGTCCGAATAAAAATAAAATAAATAAAACTTTAGTATTTTGCCAATGTCGATTTTTCGACGGAGATGATAACATACTCCAATATCGCATGTATTTTCTTCATTTGTTGAAACAGTAATATTTTAGAATTCCATAAACTAAGATTTATTTATTAGCAATATATGAACTCATTTAAAATATCCTTTTGGATTTTAGACAATATGACAATATGACAGGGTTATTTGTTTGAACATATATTCCATTTTTACCATAACAGAATACTCTTATATTTACTGGAAAATTCGGTATAAGAATTATTCTAAAGAATATTTTTTATATCGAAATTTAAGAAATTTAACTACAATAGATTCTAAATAGTTTAAGATTTATTTATTAGCAATATATGAACTCATTTAAAATATCCTTTTGGATTTTAGACATAATATGACAGGGTTATTTGTTTGAACATATATTCCATTTTTACCACAACAGAATACTCTTATATTTACTGGAAAATTCGGTATAAGAATTATTC